>JALLOT010000029.1:0-23792 GCA_036939595.1 Thalassiosira livingstoniorum | reverse complement strand
GATAGAAACAGGAAGAGGAGGATAAGGAAGTTGCAAGGGCATGGCAATATAATGGGGCAAAAAAGAATTGGCTATCGTTCAAACCTGATGTAATGTTCAGTACAGATAACGCACCAGTCAACCTTAGATACCAAAGTAGTATGTAGCATGGTAAGTAAAAAAATTGTTGTTTTATGCAATTTTTTTTTGAATTTTAACTCTTTATTATCACTTTCTATAAGACATGTGCATAACTCCTAATCCTAGCATTTGGGCATAGTTATGTTCAAAAACTACAATCTGGTGCAAAGATACAATTACAAGCAGCAATTGAAGAGGCTGAGGCAGATGATGTTTGGAAGTAGGCAGAGTTTGACAAGAGGCTAAAGTGCGCAAAAAAAAACAAAAGGCAACAAAAAACCCATCAATCACAGGAGTTTGTTTGTTCTTGTTTTATGCTTTTGAGGATTAACTGTCCCTTATGTAAAGGAGTTGATGAGAAGAAACAGGATCCATTTAGGAAGACTGGAGACTTAATTCCTGGCTGTAAAACTTGTGACTGCAGGTGTACTTGTGGTCCATTCAAATCCAGCCAACATCAGGCAATTGGAAACAAATACAAGAGGTGGAACAAAAAAGGATCAACAACAGTACAATTTGTATGGGATATCCACAATGCTGGTACACTCATCAATCACTTGATTGAAAGCAATATGCAAATGCAAGTAAAATGTTCATTTTCATTTCACCTTTTTTATTTTAAATCGAATTACTTGCAAAAATTCAGCATGGAGATGCAGATGTAAGAATGAACAGAATTGAATGGATACCAAATGCAATACAAGGTGCAGCAATTGTCCACCTCAATGAATCAACAACAGATGATGCAAGTAGAAATCTCATTGTTGGTGTAATTGGGGCACCAATGGATAGATTACCTGATGGATTGCATATTGAAGACTTTCAGAAGCTTGAGGCAGGACAACAATGCTACAACAACCATTTGAATTACCAAAGACACCCATTGCAATAACCCCTGCATTAAAGCCTTTACAACTTCATTAAACATTTACTCCAGTGCTTTTACTTGCTAGAACACTACTTCAAACTCTGCCAGCACAATGAAAAGATTGATCACAAACAGTAGATGATTTCACAGAACAAGTTGTAATGGATGTCACCAATAAAGGTCCAAGTGAGAAGAAAATCAATCTAAAAAATTATGTCATTCTTAAAAATATTTTGTCTACCAAACCAAACAAAGTCAAAACAATCATAAAATCACACACAAAAGATGGCACTCCACATGTTGGTCACTCAACAATATGTCACAGCAAATTGAAATGATTTACAAGGACACCAGATAGTGAACATGATAATGCTGTCAAAAATGAGAATTGAATTTTCATTTTGCATGTATTCTATTATTATTATTTGATTACACAAAAAATAAAGTAGCAACTGTATTTTCACATTCAAAATCAATGCAATCATAATTTTATTCATGTGGATACCCACATTTACAAAACAATTCATTAATTTCAGTCAACCCTGATCTAGAATTAATTATATTGTGAATTTGTTGCACCAAGTCTGCTTGGTTATTGATTACATTCCACCATATATGAATTTGACATGCTAGTGAAATGAACACCTATTCAATTGGAGTTTGTTTGGGGAATATGGTTGCCTATTTAATACAAATGTTGATTGTCAATTGCCATAGAATGTACTTTATCACTCAGATGTGCAGACAAATTGTCATGAATTATAATTCTTTGTTGCTTGTCACTACAAAACTTACCACTGACATCTTGCTCAATAAAATCACAGTAGCTTTCATTTGTTGTTCCAGCACCAGTAAAATCACAATAAAAATGCAAGCCAATTCAATGGACCCAACCTCATCAGGTGGTATCTCAGGATTGCCTGGTTCAACCCCCATCATAATTGTTAGCTTGGCTCTTCCTCTTCCATAATGACCAGCCTTCATCCACCTCAATTCTCTTACTGCATGCCTGTATTTCATGTTAGCATCAGATAATGATAGGCACCTTGTCCACTTCCAGCAACTTTGCTCCCTCCACCTCCACTACACTGCACAACATCAGACAGTTCCAGAAAAGAAAGTTCCTCATTAAAGTCTTTGGTGTAAAAGCTTAAGCTTCATACACAATAGTACTGCCCTTTTTCAAAGTCATATCCATGTCTTTGAAGGCATTTGTAATCTTTTGTTTCATGCAAACAAGATCATTGCTGGAATGACAAGCTATAGCTAAAAACCAAGCATTGGTTTTTCTATGCTTGTGGGTAAATCAAAGTAAAAAATCAAGGAGGGACCAATGCTGACCAGTCATTTGTTGCTCCTGCTTATTGCCAGTCATCTTGAATAGCTCCAGTTGCCTATTCCATTGCTGAATACTCCTCACAATCAACATTAGCACCACCTTTCCTTAGTTGTACATATTGCAGTCCATCCAGCATTACCAGACTGGATAACCCCTACTCCCACCCTTACTGGGATCTGGTTCCTCTTCATGGCAAAGGAGCTCCTTCTTTGTGTCTATCCCATGTCACCTTTAAAAGAATACCTCTCTCGAGGCCATTTTTAGAGCATGGCACTGCCAATATTGGACCCCCCCCCTCACTCTTAAAAAATGGAAGAAACACTCTGTCCTACACCTACATAGAATTTGATGTAAATTTGATTGGAGACAGTTTGTTGGAACAATGAAAATAAACTTTAAAGGGTGAAATTGATGATTTACTGTGTTTTGGTAGGAATAGAGTTTTGGAATCATGGCAATGTCTGTTGTGGACTCCCTCTTGACCAAAAAAGGTAGAAGTAGAATTACTCTAGCCTGCAAAGAATTCAATGAAAAAGGGTTGGTAATGTAAATTTGGACTGAAAAAAGTTTGAGATGTTGCAATGGACAATTAATTGATTTTTTTGGTGGTGGATGTCTAAAACTGTGGCAATATTGATGGTGATTGCCCTCTCACTCTAACAAAGTTCCAAGGAGCTCACAAGGTGTAGAATTCGATATAGAAGCAGTTTTGGGTTGTTCACATGAATGAAAATGGAGTATAATTGATGGAAAATTCACTTTGTGATGGTTACATGTTGGCAAAGTTGTTGATAGCCAAATGGTTGTTGCCCCAGTGCATAAAATAGAAGTAAAAAAAACTGGGACAGCTTGTCTCTGTCCTAGGGAAGAAGCCACCTTGCCTGAAAGTTGAATTTTATTGTTTTTAATGCCCAAAACAAAGTCTGGAGGTGGGCATTTATGATTTGAATGAAGTTCTCACCTTCTGCAGCAGTGTGATCAAATAAGGGTTGGCTTAGAATTTGTTTGTGCCTGGGAGGTGGTCTAGGAGGTTCTTGGAATGTACTGGGTGATGAGGTAACAACAATGGGAAGTTGCCTTGGGCGTTTGGCAGTCATGGTTGGTGATGGACACAGGGTTGGCTACAATTGCAGCTGACAACAGCTTGCACTGACTAACTCCACCTAGTACTTATGCTAGGTAGAGTTATTTTACGTGTAGAAATCCCTTGTTATTGTGAAGTCTTATTAATTACTATTAAGTATTATGTAGTACTATTAATATTAAGTAGCAAGTATTTAGCAAAATAAGTTCTAATAAGTTTTATGCAACAAATGATATTTTTCTGTAGTATATCATATCTTTTATCAGTATTTTTATTTATTTGGGAGTATTAAATGTTTTGGAGGGTGTATCAAATTTTGAAATAAATTGTGTATTTAGAATATATAACAAAATACAAAAAATGTGAGAAATTCAACAGACCTTCTAAAATGAATTAAATTAGATTCTACAAATTTTTTTTAGTAAGTCAGAGTTTCTTCATTAAAAACATGAGGTCCTTTTTGGCATTTTCATTCATTTTAGAAGTATTAAAATTTTTGAAGGATGTATTGAAATTATTTTTTAGATACAAAAACATCCAAGTAGGTATAATCTATGTATCTTATTCACCTACACAGATTGTGAGACAATTTTGCATGAGGTTTAAGATACACAAAGGCAAACTTAGATGATTTGACAGGATTTAAGTCTTGAAAAAAATAAGTAGTAAGAGTACATACATAAAAATAACTAATGTGCCATTTTCCATCTAAAAAGATAATTCTCAAGTTCAAGGTATTGATTAATTTTTCTTGATTTTTTCTTATTGTTTTACAGGTGGTACCTACCTTTTCCACAAATAATATCATTTTTTCAATTCACAGTACAAAATTTGAGAGTTTTATTTATGTCAAATTATGTGCCAAATGGTGCTCAAAAACTTATGTACTACCATATCTAGGTAAAAATTCTGTTTTAGAATGAAGTGTGCAATATTCTATTTAAAAACATATAAAATTTTAAGAGTCTTTCCTAGATCAAGCTTTGAACTGTTTTGCAAAAAAAATAATTTGCGTGCAGGAATTAGTAGATTTTTAAGTAAATGTTGAAACTGTGTTATCTCAAAGAATTAATTTGAACACACATGAGTACTTGCAATAAATTTGAAGTAAAATGACTTAACTGGATGGTAGTATATTTTAAAACACATTCAAAGTCATTGAAATTACTTACTTCATTTTTAGAATATTTAAAACCAGGGAATTGGAGGTGGTTTTATTGTTATGTGACAAGGATCTCATTAATGTTAAAAGTAAAAATCATTCAGGACTATATTGTGTATCAGCCAAATTATGTAGATCCTTGTGATAGATTGTCCTGTAGCCTCAAAAAATAAAAAAAGGGTTTGCTGCCCATTGCCATTGCTACAAACCATCCTGTTTTTTGTAAATCCTCTCAAGTATTAGTAGACATTAAGAAGCATGGAGAAAATGCAGTGCAAATCACCATGCCTTTTCTCTCTTGGAGTATTTAAAAGCCAATATCTCATCAAACAAAAAAGAATTGCCAACATGTCCTCATTTGTAATTTCATTGACCCTACAAAATGACTTCCATGGTGGGTTGTTATGTTTTGTTTTTCTGTTAATATTGTAAAGATTAATTGAAGTTGAGAATTAGCTCCATCTTTGCCTACATACCCAACAGGACCCCTTCCATTCAAATGCCATGGTACTTCCCCACCTTGTTACATTGTTATTGCCTCATACCACAAAAATTGTAATGGTGGATTGTTGAGTTTTTGTTTGGATTGGTGCTGATTGGTGTAATTTTTTTGTGCATTTACTTGTAAAATAATGGATGAAGGAACAAAGGATGGGATCCTAGGAGCCTGGGTCAAATGAAGATGTGTTGTCAGTTACCGTTATCCATGAGCTGCAAACAACATGCCAACTTTCCCAGCTCAACAATGTGTCAATTGCTTGGAAGGGTGGTGTGGGGGGATGCAACAATTAACCTATATTTACTAAAAATGAAGAAACATAACAAAAAGGAACAATCACAAGTGTTTTGGCACCTTACCAATGCAAGGATTTGCGGTGCAACAACTGAATTGGCAATGCATTTGCTGGGGACAAGCCCCAGCTTGGCCATGGGAGGGGGATGTTGCTTGCCTTTGAGGGAGACCATTCCATCAAAATGGTCACCATCTTGTGTTGAGGGGTTTGTTTGTTTGTTTGTTGTTGTGATGCAAAAATGATGGTATCATATGATAAAGGGGGGCATTCAGTTGAGCAAGGGCAGTGGAAATGGCAAAAATGAGTCAGTTTGGCCATTTGGTTGTTTTGATGCACTGGTTTTGCAGCCTGTGGAGATACTGCAACTGTTAGAATACAAGGCTTACCACTCAGCCACTAACCGGTTAGTGGCTGAGTGGTCAGCCTTGTATTCTAGCAAAATCACAAACCAACCCACAAGCATTGATTTAGTGGTGTGAGAAGGTAGTTTGGCTGTGTGACCCAAGGGCAGACCTTGTAGTTGTTGTTATTTGAAAGTGACAGATTAGTTTTCTTTTTCAGACATCCCAGTCTTAATTATCAAGATATTTGGACGTTCATGTCCTGTTCTGAGGTAGGAGTATTTCTCATTCCTTAAGTATTAGGGATTAACCAGTTAGTGGCTGGTCTGGAGAACCGGATCAGCCAAGTATCATTATATATCATGGTCATATTAGTGCGTGCATACGACTTATTAGAGAGTTCGAATCTGAAAGGCCCTGCAGTTATATGCTATGTCATACTGCTCTGAATACGGTTGGGCCATCGTCACGCATCCAGTTTTCCAGATTCCTCACAGCTTCCACACGCAATGAATGATTGCACAGCCCCATACTCAGGCTTTGAGTGCCATGTTTGTTATTGTATTTGTATTATTATCAGCGCTGCCCAGGGCATGCAGGAATGAAATGATCAAGCATGGGAATCAAACCTGTGGGCTTTGGTTTGTGATTTTGTTAGAATACAAGGCTGACCACTTAGCCACTAACCGGTTAGTGGCTGAGTGGTCAGCCTTGTATTCTAACAACAACCTAACTCTATTTTGGCACACTCCCTTGTATTTGAGGAGTGCACCAAAATACTGAACACCCCTTCAAGTGGGCCATAGATTTTACTATTGATTTATCAGTGTGGATAGGTTGGTGTCAACTTTTCCTTTAATGGTCACCATTGTTGAAATTGGTCTTATCCAAAAAAGATGCTTGTTTGAGGTTTGATGGCCAAACGTACACACTTTCAAAATTTTGAGTTCCAGCTAGCACTGGCTAAAAATTGAATCATACAGCATAAAACACCATCCAATATGGTGGTTAATAAAGTCCTGACACTAATCCAATGTTTCTTTCTGCCTCATAATCTTGAATACCTTTTTAAGATACTGGAACTGGGAAAATTTTATTGTTCAAGTGCAAATATATGCTCTATACATACACCAACTCAATTCACTATTGTTTACTGTAATGTGCCCTAGAAGACAAAAACATGTTCTGTTCCTAAAACTAGAAGAAATAGATTTTCTCCAGCCCAGCAGAGGTTCAAACTTCCCTCCTGTCAAGGGAAAAATGGAGTAAAAACTGGGGAATGATGAATCTCCCAAAAGGAAAATGTGGAGCAGGAAAAAGACAAATCCAATCCTTCTGAGTAAACATGGTTTTCACCCTAGAGAATCAGCCACTTGGTCAACCTGTGCTTGAGGTTACAAGACCTCAGATCTGAGAACCAGGGGGTAGATATTTCCATTCAATATTAAATGTGTGGCTGATGGTGGCTGTATATTGAAGAACAATAGTTTTGAACACAAAAATATAGTTTAATAATTTTGATGCTTGCAAATGTTTGAAAGAACTCTTGGTGATTGACTAGACTCCTAAAAGGGAACTAAGAGAAATGATTTTGCATCAAGATTCAGAAAGACCTACAAATTATCAAAAAAGATCTTCATAGATACTATGAGTTGGCTATCAATTGGATTCTTGTGGTTTGCCACTGTTTTGCTTGTGTTTTGCATTGGTTTTGAAATTATTTTCCATGTATCTTGTATGTAGGAACTTGTACTTGAAGTGATCCCAAAAAACTTGAATTTGAATTTGAATTTGAATTTTGGTATCTGAAAATGAACACGCTGTTTTTTGCATTACCCCACTCTGATGCTCACTCCTGGTTCATTTTCTCTATTAGTTCATACGTACTTTGTACAGCCAATATTCAAAAGAGATGCAAAATACAAGAAAAACAAAAGAAAAACACAAAAATTCAATTGATAGCCAACTCATGATAAGACCTAGAAAATTACTTAGATGAAATGGGACTTCAAAATGGATCTACAAAATGTCAACAATTAGAACTAAATTTAAATTATAAAATAACAAAGATCAAGCTGACAACAAATAAATTGAAAATAATCTGAACATAATCTAAATCAGCAGTCAAAAATAGAATAGAGCAGGTTTTGCATATGAAAGCAAAAAATGCAAGAGGTTAACTCCAAGAATACCCAAAATAGTGAAACATGAGTTTTCACAAAATGTTTTACCAGGCACACTGATTCACAAATAATCACTTGTAAACTGGGACACTCCTAATAGGAATTCCGTAATTGCTATGTAGTGTTTCTGTTCTATTACTACCTGTCATTGTGTATTTTTCAAGAAAATGTGCATATGATTTTTACTTAATAAATTGCTATTGTTATTTCTAGAGGAAACATATTATTCCAGCAGAGGAAAATGAACTGATTTTGTTCTCTACAAAATGAAAATTATTTTGATTCCTCAATCCATCTTGGTAATCTTCCATCATCCATCCTCCTAAGTATTTCAGTCTATGTATTTTTAAAGTAGTTGTCTACCATATCATGTGGCAAATGGGCCCATGCCATAATCTAATAATCATGATGATGTTGTGCTTGTCATCACAACCAACTCAAAAAATGAAGCTAAATGAAGCATGACCAGGCAGAAGGCAGTACAATAATACTATTAAAAAAATACTCCAATAAAATACCACATGATACTCACACTAGCAACAAACTAAGTACTACTTAGGTAAGTAAGTAGTTGGTATGTAGTTTCTTTCAATATCAATGGGGATTGGGAATTAGTACTATTTTTCGTATGTCATGAACATACCTGAGAAAAAATAAAATGACCCATTATCTTACAGCTTACTACGACTTTATACGCAAGAAATTGGTACGAATTCTACAAGTACGTAGATTTATGTATGATACTCCTTATTTGTACCTAGAGTACTTACTTAAAATACGAGTAATATATTCGTAAGTACTACCATATGGTTCCGTACTACTATATATTATTGTACTAAGTATTATGCCAGCAGCCAGCCAACTTTTGTATGTTGGCCGGCCATCTTTTCGTGACGCCTTGACCATCTGCGCAGGTTTGTTGGGAACCATCCAAACTGCACGACTCCAAACGTTGTACGGCCAGTATTGCAAGTAAGCTACCTACCTACTAAGACACCAACTTGATCCCCAATCACGACACCACCCATCAAACCCCCTTCAGCAAAGATGACAACTGTCTCCACTCGTTCTGCACACTCGTTGGCACGTTCAGTCAACCATTCCCCCCCTTCTCCTGCGACCACAAGGCTCGAACTTCGAGCCAGGAGCAAGCGGCTTAGGCGAAGCCCTCGAGACAGGACCATTAACGATGATGTTGATGACGACGACCACGACCACTTCGGCACAGATGGAACCAGCGGCGAATGCAGCAGCGACTTGGTTTTGCACAATCACGATGATGACGATGAAGAAATAGAAAGCGTTGAAGCTGAGGGCCCTGGATGCAGTGGCGATCACCGAAACCATGCACTGAACCGAGAGGATGCAGGCGGAACGAGCAGTTGCGTCGCAGAAAAACGCATTCTGACGGCGGCGTTGGTGACGAGCATCGTCGAGGCTTCAACAAAGTCATCGGCAAGAAAGCCCCCACCTCCAGCTTCGAACATGATGAATGGCACACAGCCTAGAAGATCTCCCAGAACAAGAGGCAACGTGACAGGATTGAAGAACCGTGATAACAACGTTAGTGTAGTAAGCTCGCTTCAAAAGACAGGGAAGTGTAACGACGGTGTAAAATTAGAGTCTGCGGTGAAGGACGCTGCTGGAAGCGGGGATCCATCGGCGGGGGAGAAAACGGAGATAATCAATAGATCTTCCCCTTCGGAATCACTAGGGAAGGGCCACACATCACCTCCACTCGTTACGCCACCAGGTTCAGAAGGGTCGTCATTTTCTTCTGTGGGTTCTACTGTTGCCAAGTCTAGCAAGCCAGTTAAAATATCATCAAACTTGGTTCTAACTCCACCTTTGACTGAAGATCCTGGCCCAAGTAACAATTCTGCTCGGCCCAAAATCTTGAACCCCCACACACCAAAATTAACGACACAACAGCTTAGTCCTCGTCAGCTTCAGGCTTCTTCGAGAACAATCTACCCTCGTGCAAGCAAATTGGTAGCCACAACTAAAGTAACAGGCATTATATCACCCAAATCAACAAAGCCGTCTGATCCGATATCACCTGGATCAAAGAAGAGAAAGCTCACTTCATCATCATTTAACATGAATGTCACTCCTTCAAGTACCGTATTACAAACTGGTGCATTAGACACATCAACTGGTCCACTTTCAAAGAGTAACGGGTCAAAAATTCCTTCTGCATTAAAGATGCAACACTCTGATCTAAGACTTCCTATTCCACCTTCTAATTATGAAGACGAACAGAGTGGAAACAAGACTGTAAAGCTTAACGGGTATACTCCTGCGGATTCACTGTCGACGGCAGTGAGGACGTTGGCGCCATCGAACTTACCGTACCACTCTTTAAATGCACACTTGAACCATCAAAGAAATAATACTCCAACCACAAACAATGGTGTGACAACAGTGAAAAAAGTCACCACCAAGAAATCAGTAGAAACGCTGCCAATCGCACCAAAGGCTAAGATTGTGAAAGGCGCTGCTTCTTATCAAGCGCCTTCGACAAAAGGAAGTGGTAAGATGCTTGGTGGCGTGATGGCACCTAATGTTCCTGCTCCCTCCAGCACCCCGGTTTTCGCAAGAGGGTTGAAAATGAATCCCTCTCCGGTCCCCAATCCTTTAGCTGGTATGAGTGAGAGTCCTTGTACAGATGTTGCGACCCTATCCAAAGCACAAAGCGTTACTGCTATACCCTCAGTACAATATCCCCACTCGGAGAGCACTGGAAAACCATCTGTTTCAGTCCAAAAGCCACAGCAGGACATGGGTGGATTCACCAATAACACGAACAGTCTCATGTCAGCAGCACCTGAAGCAGTGTTGACCAGTTCAAATCCCCCCTCAAGAAAGTCAAGCGAGGATGTGTTTGCAACTATTGCGGAAAGTATGTCGTCACAGCAATGGCAGACAGATGGGCTGACTTCATCCGCAACTGTAGATTTGGGAAGTCAAGCAAGAGGGAGGATTTTCTCTATTGATTTGGACCGTGAGTTGTTTTAAAGGATTTTGTACACTTTGATGCATTTTCATGATTGCATTTCTGACATTTGGAACGAATCTGATTTCGATCTGGCATTAGCTTCAGTTTTGGATTTTGTGGAGAGCGTAGTCGATCCCCTATCTGCCTATGAAGATGATGATGCCTCCCCCGATCCGCCTCCTGTCAGTAGTGAAGCCATTTCTTCAGATAGAAATGCCTCAGCTTCGTCCGTCAAAGAAACAGACGAGGCACAGAATAAAAACCCAAGTGTAACTTTCAAATTAGAAGACGGTGCTGTGTCTAACTCAGGAAGTGGGGTCGCACGACGAGATCGTGGGTTTTCGTTTGAGTTTTTTTCATTTGGCATCAGTGAAGACGAACCTTTGCCTCCTACTCCTGATTTGATGTGTGCCAATGATGACAGGTCCGATGGGAAGTTCTTCAACTCAGCATCTGTTGAAAAACGGCTACGAGGTGACTCGATCATTTTTGACCCTACGAGTTTTCATGATGGTGGTATACACGAGACTTCAGCACTTTCAGCGCTATTGCAGATTAAACAGGAAAGTGTCGAAGGTATGATTGGTGAATCTCCGAGTGAGAGAGCTGAGGCACCTGTAGGTGAATCTCAAAGTACTTCTGTGCCCCCGACTTCTGAAACGCAAAGGTAAGCAGCCAGTATTTTTTAAGGGTTAAAAATTAAAGTTTTTTGAAAAAATCTTTCTCATTTGTGATTTTTTTCTTTCTTTAGGCCTCTTCCAAGTCAACCTTACGCTCCAGGACAGGTACAATCAGCACAATCTCTACCACTGACTCAAAAGGTGCCTCTTACTATGGGTGTTACCTTCGTAAACAATTCTTCTGTATCTTCGGTTCGCGCGAAACATTCCCAACCGAAGCAACGCGTTAAGTCCAAGCAGGCGAAGCCTGTTCTGAGCTCCGCACAACACATATATATCCCCCCATCAACTTCAAAGCACCATGTAACTGCTCTTCCATATACTGCAACGATCACAGCGAACACTCTTCCCCAAGCGTTTACTAACCACACTATCCACATGCCACATGGAAGTGATGCTGCAGCAGCAGCTGCTGCAGGCATCATGCCAACTTCATCTGGTCACTCGTCTACGACCACCGTGGATGGATTTGCTATCTCCCACACTGCATGTCCAATGGATCTTCTCAATAAGGGTGGCCGCATTGGCATTTATCTCCCCGAAGAAAGAAAAGCCCGCATAGCAAAATTTCATTCCAAACGCAAGATCCGCATTTGGCGGAAGAGGATCAAATATGATTGTAGAAAGAAGTTGGCGGACAGCAGGCCAAGGATCAAAGGCAGGTTTGTCAAGAGGTCTGATGTAGATGATGAAGAGTGAGGCTCCCCTAAACGTGGTGATGGGTTGAAATTGGAAAAAGGCATATCACAAAAAAACGTTTGTCCCTATTTCACTATGGATGCATAGTTTTCACAATCATTATGTCATATTTGTTTTCAAGAAATGTCAATAAAATTATTTTTAATTTTCGTTTTATTACTTCCATCACGAGGCATTTTCTTCTAGATTCTTTCGCCCTTGTAATGATAATATGTTTTGCTATGATTTATTTCTTGACATTACCATACTCTGTAACTATATTTCTTTTCTTTTTTGAACTGAAAGGAATTGTTTTTGGAAGTGGGACTAATCCGTCAGTATTGACATTTCACCCTTCAAGATGTGGTGGAAAAGGAAGACCCATTTTCAATGCACGCACAGAAGCTCGTTTGAAAAAGTATTCGTCAGAGTACTGAGTTGCTTCTATCACGACCGAAAACCAAAAAACACGATACATCGAATAGTATTTCCACACTACTAGAACTCAGAATCGGAGTCACTCAATGACCCAACTAACGAGTTTTCTTCCTCCGCGTAAGACGAACCTCTTGCTCCAGCTTCTTGACAACCTACGTAACTCATTTCCTCGTCATGAACGCATGAAAGCACCATCTTATGATTATACGCCCCACATAGAGGGAATCCAAATATGAAGTGTTTGCCCGAGCCCAAGCTCTTGCCCTTTTTGTTTGGAGACAATTCATCCCCTGCCTTCTTTGAGGAAGCATTGCTTGAACTGGCAGTACTAGATGTCATCACGGTTGCGTTATCCGTGCATGGAATGATCTTGGTTTGATTCGATGCGAGATCGTTGCATCTTTTCAAATTTTGTGTGCATGCGTGTGCACTTTCAGGCAACCCAGAAGAACAAACCATGAACTTATCTTGTGTGGAACCAGCGGCTGTGCGCAGAAACGGCAAGATTTCAATTCCAGTTTGGGAGTGTTGGGAAGCCTGATGAGATTGGCTCGAGCTACAGTCATCTGAAGACGAAGTTGATGCTGACCAAAAAGACATCTCATCATTATTGTAAGCTTCAGGCGGGGTGCGTACCCTGTTTCCAACATGTTTTGGAGGCACCAAGGGTGAGACTCTTGGTGCTTGGCTCTGTTTTCTCATTTCTTCAAGAACTTCCGACCCTAGTGGCTGCCTGGGAGGACTTCCCTTTTCTCCAGCTGGAGATACTTCAGTTGTGGTATTTACAAGCATTCCTTCTACTGACGGCATTCGTCCTACAACGGAGTCTCTCTTTTTCATTACAACGGCAGCTTTCTGTGGGTCATATTCCCAACTAGCCTCACTTCGGCACTTTGTGACATCTACTTGATTATGGTTAGAACTGATGGTAGGAGATATTGTAGAGTTTTCATTTGCATGTGCCGGATCAGTGACATTTATGAGTACACGCAAGGTAGCATTGGGATCTACACCACACTTCAACGTATCGCCCTTCAGTCTCATCAATTGTACCTCTGTGTTTGTTTTCTTGGAAGAACTTTTACCGTTAGTACAGTAGTGGCTTACAATTGGCACGTTGATACTGGATTCTCCATTTTCATCACCACTGATTAAAACGTCAGCTTTACCGAGTTTGAACATTTTGCCATTACGAGATATTGCAAGCAGGATAGAGCAGCTCTGAGGTACAAATCTACGTTTCTTCCTGTTCTGCTTCTTGTTGGCCCCTTGTTCTTCGCAGAGAAAGTAGCGCTGGAACTGAAAGGACGATATGCTCTCAAGGCAGCCATCCTCGTCAGGCCAATAAACCACCTTTTTAAAAGGTTTTGAAGAACCAGCGGGCGAAAGTTGAAGTGGTGCACTTGGAATGTGAGTCAGAATTGTTTTCTGGCTAGACGTAACGTTGCGTGAGAATGAAGCCACAACAGTAGTGAGGGGAGACTTTTCAGAAGGTTTGGGTGATGAAGTCGATGTCTTGGCCAGGTCGTTTTCTTGTTTTTTCGGGTTTGTCTGAGCTGTTATTTTCTTTCCATTTTTTGAGCTCTCCTTTACCTGTATCCCCGCGAGACTCACGATCGTGATATTAACATTCAGCAACAAGTTGTCAGTCGGAGGCAAATTGCTTCCACCCGACGACTGTGGGGTGGGTTTTCTTCTTGCTGATATTGAGCGCCGTCGCATCTTTTTCCAAGCTCTTCCTTTCAAAATTTAATCTGCCTATGCTTTTGCATTGAAGGAGGAAGTTAGAAAAACTAATTCGCTGCCTCGTTCCAAATTCACCTCAGCCTAAATAATGACACAGGTAACAACTGATACACTAATGAAAGAATTTCCAATCTTTTCTGATCTTTTTCCTTTTTCATGCTTGTATTATGTGGTGCATTCGAGTGAGCTCGTACTATGATAGTAAGTAGGATTATTTTTTAGGTTTGTGTTGGTAAGTAAGTAGAAGTACAAGCCAGATCAAAGTTTAAAAGGATGTAAAAATTGTACTTATAGAGTTAAAAGTACTTACAAATACCACAAGACCAAGGATCAAGGCACCCTTTGGTCTCTCTTGGCATCTTGGGTCTACGCTTGGCATAGTAATAGGAGAGAGCTTGCTTGAAAGCCTAAGGTAGCACGTAGCACCCACCATCAACAGAAAATTGTTGGCACAGGGATTGGCATTTTTTCAGATCACTTGCTGAAAATTGACAAATTCTTAATTCCACCACGCACTCTGCTTTTCATCACTAACTGACTCTTTTCGTAGGGGTCTCTCTAAGAGCTCCCGACAAAAATACACAAGATAATGTACTGTAAACAGATACCAAAATATAGTAGCCAAATTGTAGGTAAATATACAGTACAATTTTCAAATACATAATTTTTGAATTGGTGAATCAATATAAAAAGAAATAAGCTAAACATTTAGAACAAAAAGTCCGTTCCTGAAAAAAAGCTTATGAAATAAACAATCGAAAGAAATATTGTGACCGTAAAAGAAAAAAAATCGCTAATTTTTTCGTATTCACATAAAGAATTCTACAAAAAAGAGTAGACAAATAATGTTTTTTTTACTTTCACACATTTTATATTTCTACAATACTCTAGTCAATAAAACTTAACTGTCTATACTTTCACATGCACTGATAATAATTTAGAAACCACTAATTATTTTACAATATAGTACCATCAGACAAACAGTAATTGTTAGTAAAGTATAATCTAGGGTCACAAATACTTTTCATGAAAGATGTAACCTTTAGGCCATATTATCAAGCAGCCTTCATTATTTCACCATATGATTTTTCATAAATATTTCATTAAGCTCATTTAATACTTGTATCTATTAATATTGATCAATACCAAGTCAAAATGAATGTTATTATAATATAAATGAAGATATTTTTGGTTTTACTTCTACTGATATGATCCTCAAAAAGCAATCTGAGATTCCCAACAACAAGTTCAACAATACATTGAAATGTTCAATTTTGATCCAAGACCATGATTCACTGCTGTACTAGGACACTAACACCATTGTTTCAGACAACAAATTTCACAATTGCTGATGGAATTATGTTTTGTAATTTTGTGGTTTGCTATTGTCACATTTTGCAAGATAGAAAAACCTATTCCAACATATGAACTAAATTTTCTAAAAAAAATCATTTAATATATTATATCTAGAAGAAGTATATCATATATATGTTTCACACTACTGAACAAAAATCATGTATTAATTATATTGATTCAAAAAGAAAATAATTAAACAATTTATGAAAATATTGACATTTCTATACAAACTAGTTTAATATGACCAGTGAATTTTGAAATATAATTTATCTTGTATAGCCATGTTTCATTTTATATGAAGTAGGTGCGTATTAAAAAACAAATTAGTAATTATCTTTTTGAGTACTTGATGAAACAAGACTTTACTGAAGTATCAATATATTTCTAAAATTAGTGTGAATGAAACTTGTTGCATTGGTAATATGATTAAGCATCTTGTATAGTAATAAATTTTCATAAAAAACAAAACTGTGGTGCTGAACAATAATTCTTTAATGATTATATTATGCTTTTGTTTAAAAATATATGAGAACATAATCTTAAATTACATTTTGATATCTAGTATTTTCATCTTTATTTGTTAAAATTTGAGCAAACAGAGGTGGAATTTTTTGTGCTTTATATCTTATTATGGTGAGCATTTTGGTTCTGACTTTTCATACTTTTACAAATATATAATTGGCAATGTCTTAGAATAAAATCTAGTGCCGGCATTAAAGTATTATAAGGTATTATATAAAATATAGGAGATGAATTGGGTTAAAAATGCTTGATTTGCTTAATTAGTTACTTCCCAACTTTAACTGAATTAATTAATTCGAGAATCGCCAAAAAATTATTACTGCGAGCTTACGTTTTGATAAATTATTTAAAAGATCTTACGATAAAAAATGTAATAGGACGAATTAAGTAAAAATTAATATTTTGTTAAGCCCTTTTTGGAGGAATAATTAGTATATCCCCCTAATGTACTTTTGATCCTCTCTTTTTAAGAGGTTGCAAAAATTTATTTCACCACGTTGGATCGCAAGACTTATACATAGGAACTCAGTATGAAGCTTTATCTCTCTTTTCTAGGAGCTGGATAAAATACATCAGTTTTATGTACTTTGTCGCTAAGTACCGGCTACAACGTACGTAGCGGTGTATTTTTGGCGGTTGACTAGAGAGAGAGTAGGTATGGTACCATACTATTTGTACAATATTGTACAATACCATACTCGCCGGCCATCCATGGATTACGGATTTTTTATTACGGTAGAGATTAAATAATAATACTTGTATGTACATAGGATTACTCGTTAAAGTAAGTAGGCATTGTATTGTACTGTACATGTATAATTCAACATAGATACGAGTAGTTAGTATTATATAGTTAGTAGGAGTATGCACGATCGGTGATATATAGGATGGTAGTAAGTGAACGGTATGTACGTGTAATATGCGACCGACGCGAAGCGAGCGGAGCATACAACATACTCAATGTGCATAAGTACTACTTCTACTATAATATTATACAAGTACTGACTTACTTCCTGCACAATATCATAATATGGGTAGGTACGTAGGTAGGTAGGTAGGTAGAAATAAATAAATAGTACTAACTCCTAATATTGCAAGTAAGGGGACCACAAGTTAATCATTCAGGGAGGAGATCATTATTTTATGTAAAATTACCCTCTGCAGGTGGTTGGGAGGGTATTTATTGAACCCCAGTGAATTTTACCCCACTGCTAACAAAACTACTACGAAAAATCAATCAAATTGCATAGAAGATTACAAACTACAAGCATTTGTAAAAAAGATAGCCACTTTGGTGGATTTTGTATGGGGAAGTCAATTTTTCTACCTAGATGTACAATAAAGGTTGACCTTTTTTGCTCATTACCAGCTTTCTTGTGTCTCAAGGGTTTTGCATGAAATTAAATAGTTTTTGAGATATGATGGGTCATAGATGCAAAAATTGGTTTGGGCAGTTGTAAAAAATATAGCCACTTTACATGGATATTAATTCCTGCATTAAGGTTGCTCTTTTACAAGATTTTGGGTTCACAATTGAATACTTGATACTATCATGTTAACTACTAACAAAAAGAGATGTAGCATGTAGTTTCTGCTCAAATAGCATGCACATAGTACTGAACAAACTGTGTACCATACCAAAAGTAAGTCTGTAATCAAAAATGTGTACCCTTTAGTTATGCAGGAATAGTACAACCAACCGATGTGGCTAAAATTAAGGTTCACTGTTGATCCAGCTATCTTTTTTACAAGTGCTGGTAACAACATCAAGCAAAGACTCCTTGTATTGTAAGAATAAATTGTTTCAATTTTGTCATCAGTACAAATATATGCAATTCTAATTATTCCACTAAAAATTGTGGTTCAAGCTATGTGAATTGTAGAATAGTACATATACTTTAATTCCACTAGGTATAAGATGCATGTTGGAATTCTTTGCAGCTTTCTTCTTTGACATCTTGAAGGATTTATTCTTTTCAAAATTTTATGCAATAGGCTTCTTGTCATTCTCCAAACAGTACTTGCAGATTGGAAAGTACTGGCAACCATCTATCAGCAGTTTTCTTCCTCTAGCTGTTCATGTCTGAGAAGTAATTCATTATCAAAAACTTAATACAATGAATATACACATCATCAACTGACAACCGCCCCTCATTGACATTGCAATGTGTCTTCTTGGTTGAATTATCACCATACTTGTTAAGATAATGGTTGTCTCAAATCCTCATACCACCAGAAAATCTCATTAATGCTGACTCAAAATTTTGGTGCACAGCAAGGCATGCATCTTGATAGCTTATCAACTTAAGAATAAAAATGCATCAAGTACTTTCACAAATGTGAAAAACAAATAAATTGAAGATAATCATATTACATTTTGTGTCATAATCATTGTAAGTTTCCACTCATATGTTTCCACATATATTCAATGAATTTTCTAATCTGAAATAGTCCTACCTTGAAACTAGTACTGGGGTAAAATAAGGCATGTTCATACCAATTCAGTCTTACACAGGCTCATAACCTATTTTTTGAGACAAAACAGTCCAGAGATAACAGAGATTCTCTAAAGTTAAGTGATTTTTGTCAAGCGGGCACAAGGAAAAAAGTGATGATTTTTTGAGCTAAAACAGGAATGCTTTTAGAACCAGTACCATACACGCGCCAAAAATACTTTCAATTTTCGAGACTATACAATCTCAGTTTTACAAAATTGTACTTAAAATTTTAATTTAACCAGTAATTTGTTTTTGTAAGGTATCAAAACCATGATAAGTATAAAACAAAGAAAGTATTACTTTGTGATCCACATGCATGGCAATTTGCATTTATTATTTCTCTGTAGATAGTCACTAACACTTTGAAAATTCATGCGTTTGTGCTGTTCCCTCTGGTCAAGGAGATAAAGATCAAAAGAGAGACAACAGAATTGAAGGTGCTGTTGGCTGCTGTTGGACCTTTTCAAATCTACTATTCCCATGTAGAACTGGGAGATTCAATTTCAATGCTGTCCTGTCATCTACTGCCATCAGTGAATTAGTGATTGAATTGATGAATTTTTACAGCCTTAGGACTTGCTCAGTCACCATCAATTTTTGCACAGCCAAACTCAGCGCAAAAATTGGATAATAAAGGATTAAACTTGCTAATATGTCACATTGAGTGCCATGTGGCATGTAAGACTAAATTAGTTTGAACATGCCTTAAATAAGTATTGGGGTTTGATATGCCCAAAATGAGCCAAATTATTGGAGGGAAGTTTATTTGATCTCATTCCCCATTAAATTGTCTTTGCCTAAATACTACTAACAAAGTATTTTGACCAAAACAGAGCATTTATTGCTTAATTTCTACTGCTATACACCACTAGATTGATAGACAAATAAATAGATAAGTAGATAGATAGAAGATAGATAGGGTCAATGTTTTCACCAAATGTATGATCTTTTCTTGAAAAGAGCTGAAATAACAGTACTGAAATATGACAATTTTTTCACCATCAGCCAAATATTTATACCTATTATTTCTGATGAGACTTGAAGACAAAATTGACATTGCGATTGATGATTTCTTTCTTGATACTAATTCCTTCATGAAAATCTAATTAAAAGATGACAAAAGAATGGTAGAGAATAGCAAAATCATACAGCTATACCTTTTCCTAAATCAAAACATATGTTGAGATGATAAAATTATGGTAGGATGGTAAATTCTTACTATCACTATCAATACTTATTCCTCTTGTGAGATTTATGTAGACATGACATTTTTTTTTGGTTTTGATGACATCTAGCTTAACTCTCATTGCCTTCAATTCATCACACAGCTTCTTCTTCTGTTCTTTCTCTAACTGTAGTTAGCAGTTTCCTCATCAGTGGGCTAGGACAAAGAATATCATGTCAATAAAAAGGAATAAGAAGACTCTACTTGAAAAATGGATCAAATTGCTTCTGTGGTGTCAAGCAAGACCATTTCAGAGGAGTGATCTTAGAGTATGTATTGATAAGGTGTTCCATTCTCTACTCTGAAGACATGTTGATTGAAACCCTTCTGTTCATATTTGGTGGAAACATCTTCCTAACATTATGCTTCCCTCTGCCATGGTACTCCTGTAGAAGAATAGTGGTAGGTATCTTGGATCAAACAAAGCTGAATACATGTATGGCATACCTTTCTTAGGTTCCACATAATAGCCATTAAGCAAAGAATTGAACTCTTTGAATTTGTCAGCAGTCTTCCAATGCAGATTTATGAGTTCATGTACGTAGAGAATTTCATCCAGCTAATCCTTGGTGTAAATGTTCTTTATGTGATAGACAAACTTTTCAAGATTGAAAAATTGATCAAAAATGTTTTGTTTGTCATTCACTCAAAAATATCAAAGTTATCTGTTTGGATTTATCAGATTCTATCAGTCAAATACAAAACTTTATTTTTTTTGTTTTAAATCTGGTTAGAAAAAAATTATGCACATAGAACCAAACAACCAATACAATGATTATCATAAAGTCTTCCATGTCTATACAAATTCAAGCAGCAACTGTGTTAGTAAAAACTTGTGAAGAGACAAAGAATATTGGCAAAACAAACATACATGGAGTTTCATAGAATCAAGCCATTATCTGGTTAGCATCTCTTCCTCTCACAACCTCAGCCATGATGTAGACATTAATTTTCCATTACATTGTCTTCAAATCCCTAGAGGTACTCTGTCAATGGGATCATGTAGTATGCTTGGCCAAAAGATCTGACCTGAGGAGAGGAATTTGAACATTTTGAACCATGTCAATCAGAAGAGCAAATATTCTCTGGTACATTGACACATCAGTTACAATATATTAAATGGCCTTCACCTTGTAATTGATCAGCAACTCTCTCTGATTATTGTACATGTCCATGTATTTGTAACCCTGATCACTTCACTTCTTCTTCAAAGCAACACATTCCTCAAAAGAATTCTGTTTCATAGCAGCATCCTTTTTCAATCAGCCATAATTTGTTTCCTCCTCTTGAAGTTGTTTCTGTACTCTTCCTGCATTTGCAAGCATTCATTGCAAGTGTCAGTTACCTTTGGTCTGGTCTTCAGTATAGAAAATTACTTCATCTAGAAAGTCTTAAAGACAGATATTGATACAGCAGTACTTGGAAACTATTCCTCCTTACAACACAACTCAACTGCTATCACTCTCCACAAGACTCTTGGAAATAATTATGTTTTGAGTGCAACTGCTTTATGTAACTATCCAACTAGCATTGTAGGCATATTTTTCAAATATTATCTGTTTGCTGTAATAGGAAGGAGGTAAAATGCCACAACCTCCCCCATTGAAAGCAACCCCATGCTCCTCTCCCACAATCAACAATCAAATTGGGTCCAGAGCTTTCCTATACATAATCTTCAATGACCTTCTTGACACATTCTAATTGCCAATGACACAATGTGGGTTGGGTGAATTACTTAGACTTACACTTACAATCTTAAACTTGCAGTGATTTTTGGTGATCATGTGTTACAATACTTCAAATTTTTCAAAGGATCATGGTGTGTTCCTCAAGCCCATTCAAAGACAAATCAACTCCTTTAGCAAAATCTTGCTTGAGATAAGGGGTCCATGCATCCAACATGAGATTCTTCTTCACAGTAACATTCCATTTCATCTCATGAAGGTTTAGATTTTCTTCTCAAACAACTTTTGCAAATAGCTCTTCAGAAAATAGTTAAACACAAAACTCTGATGAGCAACATTGGTTGCAAGTATTTTCAGGTATTGGCACCAAATTACAAACTTGGAACCAAGATATTCTGGCTTCTTTGCATATTCAGCAATGAAACTATTCACTTCAACAAGAATAAAAGAAGGGATGAGCTCAGGATCATCAGAAGGATGTTTCCATTACTACCATCTACCACTTCAAAAACAAAGTCCCTTTTGTGGAAATCCAGGCCAGAATGGGCCGACTGCAAGACTACTATCATCTCCTGCCATAAATTCAGCATCATTATATGAATTGTTGTCTTCTGGGGTACCAAAGGGCAGAAGAAATAAAAAGAATGGCTGCAAAGGAGGTGTAACAGCAGAAACACCACTTTAATCATGCTGCTGAAAAGAAAACCTACCATCTTTGTCAGGTTGCTTACAAAATTCAACAATATCAGTTTGGTAAGAGACAAAATTTCTATATGTACCACAAATGGTTGTGTTGGAGCTTTGAGACTGGATGTCAGGCTCATTGTCATCAGATAGAATGGAATTGGATTATGGATGGAGCTGTCTCAAAATGCCTGCCACTGTTGTAATGACAATAGGGGACACAAAGACTATTGGACCAACTATCTTCTAGTAGCTGGGTTTTGATTTGCCTTGACATCAATATCAACCTGAAATATCCAAAGGAAAAGATAAGTAAAAATTAGCAATTTAGTTTGAAACAGTTGTGTACACAAGCTCTTTCCAGTTGTAATAGCACAAATGACACGCAGTACAATGATGTCTTTGACTGTGTCCCATGATACTATGGATCAAGAACAGAGCAATGATGATAATGATTTGCATTATTGATGACACATTGGTATTATTAGTGATGGTGATGGTACAAATGCCTTTTGCACAACAAATGTACTGGTTATGGCATTGCCCATAGATTCTTAGTGGTTGTTGGAAATCTAATGTAAGGGTGGCTTGGGGTTTGGGATAATTGAAATTTATGAGTTCAATTTTTTTATTGAAACTGAAAAATGAAAAAGTTGTACTAGCTTCTACTAGCTTTTGCCATGATTTGTGTATGGTGAAATGGATAGTAGGTCAGAGAAAATTCTAAAAGGGAATTGTGCTGATTTTGGTATTATAAGTACAGAAACATCATTTTTTGATAATATTAAAGTGAAAAAAGACAAAAATACAGAACAATAATCATGAATAAAAAAGATTTTTTGAAGAATAAATGGACTATTTTTGATTTTTTTGTTTAATTCTAAAAACAAGAATTTTATTTTTCTTGAAATACCAAATCATATTGATTAACTTTTTTTATTCTATCAAGTAATTTTGATAAGGATGTGCTGCTTGTGAGCAATTCAAAAGTGTTTAGATTAATTATATGTATATCTTTATCAGATCCTTTTTAAATTTTAAAGTGAAAAATCATCACCCTCTTTATTGATAATGATGATGTTTGGCATTGTAAAAGGAAAAAATAATGAAAGAGTATACTAGGAACTTAAGATACCTGGTTGGTCTGGCTATAATTACCAATTCTTCTCCAGAATCAATCCCATTGTGCAATGATGTCCATGTTTTACCCTATCACAATTTAATCAATCACTGACTTTTATTGAACCACTGGAAAGAGAAAAAATGTTTTTTATACCAAATATAGCATATATCAAATTTTGAAAAAAAAAAAACAAAGTTCTGTCCTTTGGTGTTGGGCTAACTGCTGGGTTACCCTAGCCAGCATGTTACATCTGGACTTCTAGAGGTGC
>JALLOT010000028.1:14874-33023 GCA_036939595.1 Thalassiosira livingstoniorum | reverse complement strand
GTGGAGGTATATACTAGATTCTACATAGGGGACACCCCTCCTTATCTACCATTTACTTGGGCGGGCGGGCGGCGGGCGGGTAGGTACCATAGTACCATACTGGTACGTATGGCCTATGGAATACGAGTACTACTTGACTGTCTACGTACGTAAATACCATATTATAGCACTACTAAAGACTACCCGTGCTAAACTACAACACACGGTTCTTTTTGTACTTTCGAAATTTCAAGGCCTTTCCTAAGACATCATGTGACATTGACAATCCATAAAATGACGAAGCGCAAAATCTACTTACAATCTATTATTTTGGATAAGGGCTGAAAGAGAATAGCTAGAAGTTTCAAGAAATATTTTTTTAGTTTTGTTTTTGTTTTGAGTGTCTGTTTATGCATTGTAAGTACTAGTACTACTTACATACTACACTTCTTATTGAAAAATTTAAAGATTTCCTCTATTGGAATGCTGACATTCTTAAGTAAGTATGCAACACCAATGGATATGAATTCCATTGATTTTTATTACCCTAGAGTAAGTATCAGTATTAATATTCTATTTTGAAATTGTGCTTATTTTATCACATCAATTGAATCTACATTCATGAAAGATGTTAACATTCAAGTACTCGTTCTTCGACATCTCCCCCAAATATTGAATGGACAAAATAAGTTCAACTCCACAAGTTTAAATTTAAACTTAACATTGAATAATATTCACGGACAACTCCAAATATTCATTAAAATATACTGAACATCAAAGGACACCTTTTCATATTTTTTGCTTATTTTGATGAGTTTTATAGCCATTTTCTCATAAATTTATCAGAACTTTTTTGAATACATGTCATACACAAATGAAAAAGCTAGACTAAATAACACAGTGTCTTTTTCTTGCTTTGGAATTAATATTTCTATAAATGTCATTCCAAAACAAAAAACTTTATAATTTTGATAGTAACATTGCCATGAGTAACCATTAATTAACAATTGTATTTATATAGTTATCTACTTACCCAATGACATCCAAAGGGGACATTCTGAATTCAATTATAAATATATAATATTGAAAACTAGTTTTATGAAGAAAAAAATCCTAAACCAAATAGTTTTATTTGAATCATTTGCAACAAATAGGTGGTACCTCAAAAGAAAAATTATTTTTGCTTGTTGAACTAGGTGTCCACCAATTTGTTAAATTACTTGACAGTTGTCAGCAGGGTGTTGTTATAATGATAACACATTTCTTTTGGTCTTTAGCTGGTAAAAATAAGTAGGAGTTCTAATCAGGGCAGAAACTAGCAACTATGAAAACTAACATTTCAGAAGCATGTCTGTTGTTTCCAAGTAAAGTGATAGATTCATTAAGCTGTGAAGTTTACTTCTTT
The DNA here is from genome assembly GCA_036939595.1 of Thalassiosira livingstoniorum. Taxonomy (NCBI): domain Eukaryota; phylum Bacillariophyta; class Thalassiosirophyceae; order Thalassiosirales; family Thalassiosiraceae; genus Thalassiosira; species Thalassiosira livingstoniorum. The sequence goes on along the minus strand of JALLOT010000028.1, from coordinate 31,639 downwards.
GTTTTGGTCCTGGGTTAGAACAAAACTTGGTATGATCAAAGGTAGGTCTATGCGGCTACTCAAACACTACTGATTCATAAGTGGCAACTTGAGCCCTGAGCATGTTTGGTACTTATTCTTGGACCTTGGCATGGCCTTCAGGAAACCCTTCCAAACAAATCAAAGATGACCAACCCCTCTGTTACCACCAAGTTCCATTAAATCTTTCTGTCAAATGTCACACACATAAAAAAATGCATTGGGAAACCATGACCTCCCATTGAAAAATGACCCAGTGCCTTGGATCAACATTTGGTGGGCTCATTCCAAGTTTAATAATATAATAAATGTTCAGCAGTGGATCCATCAGCCCACTGATGCTTCATTCCACCCACTGCTATTTTTTCCATAGCTGCAAGCAAATGCAGTCCATGTTATTTTGATACTGGTTAGTTTCAATCTTGTTTTGTAATTTACTATGCTCTCACATAGCTCACCATTAAATACAATCTACCTTCTGATAAAATAGGGGTGATTTTTCCCCACCCCTCTTTTTAGATATGATTGTCTCACTTGTTAATTCACAATGGCAACTGTGAGTGCTACCTTTGATGTACCTGGGTTGTTTTGGTGACTAAAGTCTTTGCTCATAGACCAGGTGCAATCCTTCATCTATATTTAGCTCTTATCAGTAGTATTATCACAACACATTACTGAGGTACCAGTATAAAACATTTTTTCTGTTACTCAAACCCAGAATTTGAGCTATGTTGATTATGAACAGGGTCCCAGGTTACATCAAAGGTGGTATTGATTACCGCATTACCCAGCTCTAACAAACATGTTAAGACAACACTGTAAACAATTCCATCAAGTTAACACCATACATATATCTTACAAAATAGTTTCTCATCAAAAATGTCCTTGCTTTGATTTTGTGGGGACTCAACTATCAGCAATTCGTTTTCCAAACTCTATGACAAATTAAAAGTGGCTACATTATTGGGTACCCTCCTTTTGATTGTAAGAACATTACCTGCAGAATAAAAATTCTGACTAGAATTTCCATTCAACTATAATATAGTGAATAATCAAAGTTGCCAAATGAATGCTTTACATGTACATGCTCTGTTATTGGAGTAGGGTTTTGAGATGGAAACTACTTGCAAAAAATGGCATTCATTTATTGCTGTCAGTATTGGTGCAGTCACTCCTTTATATAATGATATGACTTTACATCACCAAAAATGATGACATAATCCTAGTTCTATAGTAGTTACCTTTTAATCTGGATACTGAACACAACAGCTGATGCTTTGAGCAATCCCCTACATACCCATGGATCACTGTATGTTTTACAGCATTGGTAACAGAAGTACTGATGACATTAAAGAGAAATATAAGGGATTCATATATGATTTGTTGTGTGAATTCAAATGTGTTTTACTCCTGAGCTGATAATGGTGACTCTACATATGCTTGCATGCAACTAGAGTGCTCCTCTACTAAAAGTTAGGTATGGCCCAGCTCTGGTCTTTCCTTTTAGACCCACTATATGCATCTCAATACCTTGATTACCATAATATAAAGTTGTGAGCTATCTATGGATGCAAAGAATTAGTTCAAATATTAAAAATTAAGGTGGGATATAGAAATCACTTGATACTTGATCAAAAAAATACATATTAATTTGTAAACTTTGTCTAACATTGATTTTTTAATAAAGAAGTGATCATCAATAAGTTATATTTTACTTAAATAAGGGTCTTAAGATCACTTCATAATTGAACAGAACATATTGGAAAAATCTTTTAGTAAATCATATAAATGTTTTATTTATTGAATTTAAAAATACTTGCATAGGAGATAAGTGATGTAATTGATTAAGTATGTATGAGGATGCCAAATTGATAAAAACATAAAAATAAGTCTAGGTCAAAAAGAATAATAAAGCATAAGAAAATTTTCTTCCAGATTTATTGGTAAAAGAAATATCAAAGTCTCATCTATTCAATTTTTTTGTTACGTTTTTGCTCTTCAAAGTTAAAGTGACTGAAAAATTTTGAGTTTGATCTGTAATTAATAGTTTTAATGAATATAGTTAATAATTTTCAGTAAATATAATCTTCTCATTATAATACCTACATGATATTAATTTTTTTATTTTTATTTGATGAGACAAATACTTCTACCTCAAAGGTACAAGAAATTAACCATAAAAGATATGATTTTAGCATTTGTGACTTATTTGATTTGGCAGCTTCATTTGACCCTACAAGTATTATTTTACTTGATAATTGTAAGTTTCAGATGAAATTTAAATTGATATGAATAAATCATTTTATCACCATCTAGATTTAAATCCGGGAAAAATGATACATGATTTTTGTTTATTTATAATAACCATTTTTTCAATAATTTTTTGCACTCAATATTTTGCAAAATCCATCATTTTTTGTCAAAAGTAGATTGGTATTTTGCATTGTTATTATTATTTATTGTGTTCAAAGTCTTTGAAAAATAAATAGTGAACACATTTGATTCAAAAGGTATTTAATGTTTTGAATCATTTTCAAATATTGGAATACAATCTTTAGAAAATATCTTAAAGTAAGACAAAGAATGATGTAAAAAGAATTCCTCAATGACCATTTTTTTCTAATGAGTAGCTGAAGATCTGATCTTAAATGGATTCTGTAAAAATATGTCTGACACTACTGCACTTAAAATCTAGCAAGACAATACATAAGTTGCCCTTTGAAAGAATGTTGACAAATGGCAACCAATATCTCATGTGTTTTAGATAGAGTCATTAACCACATGTAAACTTGAATAACCTATAATTTTCAATATTACCCCATTTTTTGACAGGGAAAAATATGGCTATAGTCTTGCCAAAAATCCTTGTAAATATCATGTGAAAGGTGCACAGAACTGTTAAGAACAAAATTGGACAATGAGTTTTTTACCAAAGTCTTGCCTCAATGCTTATGAAACCTTGTCATTTCTGGACAACATTGGGAAAAACTTATTCTAATGCATTTTTTGGTCTGTTTTTGCCCAGATCCATATCTGACCAGGCCAAATCTGATTTTACCATGATACAGTGTCATCATGGAAGCAGAAAGTGGTAATAATAGTAGCATGGTGGTACCAGTGCGACTGTTATTTTCCATGGGTACCTTTGCTGGGCTTTGTAGTCTATAAATTTAGTGATGGGTTGATTTAGCCTATCATTATAGATCCACATGGGCCAGAACATGGAGTTTCAGAATTTTTTTGCAAACACTGTAAATTTCTAGTCAAGGTTCATGAAATGTGTCCAGGGCTGTATATAGTTAGCAGAAATGGTTCAAAAGATTATTGTTTGGCTAAAGCACAAGGGTAAAAAGAAATGTGTCTACTACAGGTTAATATTAGATTTTGTTCAATTTCCTTGGGCACAACTGAAGCCTTCTCATACACATATTTAATTAACATACATATTTTTCTTTATGTTGTGAACATTCATTCTTTATCTGGAATACTTAACATTTTAAAGAGCTTTACAGATGGAACTAGTTGATTATGAACCAGAAATTCCAAATTTGACCACCAGCAATGCAATTTTTTAACTACATGGGAAATCTTTTATTTTGTTTGATAATTTTTCAAGATTCCAAATGGGTGTAAATTTATTTTAACAATAGTGACAAGGGGATAGAGACTGGGAGTGAATTAAAAAGTTTTTTAGTTCCCTGCGCAGGAAACTTGCTTCCTAAGTTTTGGTTCCAGGTGTCAATCTTTGATATTCAGAGCGCATAGTGATTCACATGAGTTTGGTTGAAGGACAGACAATGCCTCTCCCCTTCAACCAAACTCTCGTGAATCACTACGCGCTCAGAATATCGAAGATGGACACATGGAACCAAAACTTGGGAATCAATTTTGCCACACGGGTTTTGGCAAAGTCTCACTCCCAGACTCTATCCCCTTGATAGTGGTAATAAAGACAGATTTTTTTAATAAAAAGCTCACAGTACTAGAAAACTACCAATGTCTGTTTTCAATTTCTCTACAGTTGTTTTCACAGCACTGTTTTGTAATTGGGATTGTTTAATAAAATTGGAGCCATTTTCAAAAATGTTCACAAAAATTAAAAAGATGGAAAACATGATACTATTGGGAAAAATGTAATATTACTTGTAAAAAAATGACAATGTTCAAAAACAACCCATGATTTTCAAAATTTTATGATAGGGTTGTTTTTAAATAATGGCTATGAGATGTGTTTTCTAGTACAACAGTATGGTACAAATCAAGTGGTAGGAATATCACATAGTATATCACACGCACACTAATCAAAACAAATTATTTTCATTTTTTTTCTTATTCAATACTTTTTATCACATATTTTTTTTTACCATTTCCTGATCATTTCACGATTTCACCCTTTTATCTCTGTTGTCTCAAATTGGGCATTTCTTAGACATATTATTTAAACACGCTTGTTTTCTTGACATTTCAAATTGTCACAAGAGCTTTTACAGTGCATCGTGGTGAGCATCTGTGTCGCCTTGTTTGGGCCATATTGCTACGAGGACGAGATGAGAAGGCGTAGGCCTCCCCAGTCCCCAGTCCAACACACAAGAAAAATTACGCTTGCACAAGCTTGCACACACAACAGTTGCAGGATGGAGTTGCTCATTGCTCATTGCTTCTGAGAGTTCAGAGTTCAGAGTTCAGAGTTCAGTCAATGTTCAAGGTTCAGAAGGACCTCAACCCTCAACCTTCCTCAACCCTGTCACCAACCAACGACCTACAAGCCAAATAATCGCCCTTCGGTAGTCTTGCAGAATTGGTGGGTAATTATTTTTACTCTTGGTTGTTTCTTCGTTCATGGACAACGTCTAGTCTTGGATCTTTTGGGGTTGCTAGACCCCATCTGCCATCTGACCGAATCCTGCATTTTGCATCCTGGCGTGCTGCAAGCAGCCGCTTTGCTAGTGCTCTTGCTTCCCGCCGGTTCTATTTAGCCGCTGCTTGTACTCCTGCTGCCAGGATTTCAGAGCGTTCCCGGAACGGGCACTAGACAGGATGCCCGTTGACAACGCCGAGGAGGTCTTGAGTCTTGAGTTGGACGTGAGCCCCGTTTGTCCTCGTGAGCTGTGCAGTTTGTGCTTCCATTTGACATACCGCACCACTCCCATGGTGTGCAAAGGTCTACTGGCGCTTACTCTTTTCACTCTGGTTGAGATTGGGCGACGTTGAGCACGGGGGGAGGGCGGGCCATTATTTTCATGAGTCCTGTCGTTCATGACGCTGTTGACAAATCCCCTTGCTTGTAGTCGCAAATGAATTATCTGGCTGATTCAAAATGCCAAGACTTTGTGCCAATTTTGTGCAGCATTGATATCATGTAACTGGACCGTTGTTCTCGGTTTGAGTCTCGGCTTAGGGCTAAGCTAATTTTGCTCGGACAAAATTTTGGTGTTTTTAACAAAAGATGCCACCTATTTATGCGCCAAAAGTTGTGTATCATTTTCTTCTGATTGCTCGATTATCTAGAGGCTGCCTTCATTAAAAAATCACCATTGAACCTCTCTTGATTTCGAGGCTTTTACTTGGTGCATCAACAAATCATTGCTTTTTCATTTTTGACTTCTTTCATGTCTTTCTGATTTTTATCTAAATAACTGAACCCAATCCTTTTCTACTTTCTTTCAGATTCATATTCGCCAAAATCACCCAGAAAACTGATTTCTTTTTCGAGGGGAGGCATCGGCGTATTTTCTCCGCATTTCAATTCTTTTCTGGCCGACAAAAGGAACACCTGATTTAAAATCTCTAATAAAAAAATACCGTCAATAACCTACAAAAATGTCTCGGTACGACCCAAAATCGATGAATAATGCATTGGATCTCAGCTTCCACGAATCCAGTGATGAAGAAACTGATGCTGACGAAGTAGGCAGTTTAGGTCCTAGAGATCTGGCCCGAGCCGACTCTGATTTAAATGATGGAGACTTGAGTGATCACCTCGGGGATAGTTTGACATCAGGGGGGTCGGGCTTCACAAGTGCCAATGAAACATCTAGCAGCGCAATATTATTCCAAGAGGATCATCCAAATATTCAGTTCTCCCGATCGCCAGAAAAACCAAGGAGGAAACCCAAAAAGCAGATGAGTGCACGTACCGCAGCAATGAATAGTAGCAGCATCAGCTGGGGCGATATCGATGAAGAGTCAAACCGAAACATGAAGGCGATTCCAGAGACTGATCATCCTTCAGTCGGGGACTGTGATTCTAGCTACACCAGCACAGAGAGCGGGAGTAACAGTAGTCAAAGAAGGCAGAAAGGGCTTCGAGCTTCTCTAGGGCAGCATCTATTTCACCTCGGAGATAGCTTCCGTTTCGACAGTACTAGACCGGATATGAAAGCTACTTCCTTCATGAACAAAGTTAGAAAAAATGGGAGGAAGAAGAAAGTGTCCACCGAAGGGTTAGGAGGGGTGCATTGCGTGGGAGCACAGGCGACTAATCACTGTGCAATAATTTTGTTTGTGATTGCAGTTATTGCAGTGACAAGTGCCCTAATTGGAATGTCCATCACAACGAAGGCCGTGCCAGAATCAGCGCCATCAGATGCAGAAAGTTCAACGGCTAGTTTGGGGGGAAATGGAAACTCTGGTAACAATGTCGCCGCCACTTCCATTACGGAGCAGGAAAAGTTTGCCATTGCCGAGGAAATTGTCCTCAAATGTAAACAGCAGAACTTGTCCACCGTCTCTGGAAGATCTGGGTGCCAGAACATCTGTCGCAACCATTTCTGTTGTTTTGAAGAAGATGACTACAATTGCAAAAACGACCCGACGAAAATGTGCACGGTTTACGCCGGCTGCCAAGTCCTAGTTATTGATGATGAAGAAGAAGAGACTGTTGAAAGCCCCGTCTCTGATGGAATTGTTGAAGAAGAAGTTAGCGGCGGGCCGAGTGAGATTCAAGAGGAAGATTCCCTCAGCGCCTTAGAATCTGAAGAGGAAGAGTTTGTCGAGACCTTTGATTCTGAGGAAATTTCTGAAGAAGAAGAAGAAGAAGAAGCAGTTGATGGAGCAAGTCAGATCCAAGAGAAGGATTCCTTTACTGACGAATTATCTGGGGAAGACAATCAGGCTAGTGATGAAGTCGAACTAGGCTTTTCCATGGAAAATGCATATGATCAACTTCTTCTCATCGCTGAACAAGTTGTCACCACCTGTAATGAGGCATACGTTCAACAATTAGGCTATTCAGCTTGCCAAAGTGTGTGCAATGATCATCTTTGCTGCTTTGGCCAAGGTGGTAATTGTGCAGGGGATGAATCGATGCAGTGCGTTGTTTACGCTGGCTGTCAAGTGCTGGTTGGGTTTCTGGGCGCCAAAGACAACTCTGAAGAGAGTGTACAAACTGATCCAATCATCGAGAACCAGCAGAACAACATCGGGTATGATAATGAGTATGATTCAAACGTCGAGGGTGAAGTCGTCAGCAATTATAACTCGAAATACTCAGACTCTCAGTTTGATGCGCCGCCACGTCCTCCGCCCCCGCCATCACAGTGCTTTTCCGGGTCTCGCAATGCACTTGCTTGTAGTATGTGGGAACAAACTTATGGGATGAGTACCATGGAGTATCAGCAATGGTATGAGTCTAATTAATGACTTTTTGTCACTTTCTGAGAAAAATACTTAAGAAATAGACAATATGTAACAGTATATAATTTAGTTTAGGAACTGCTAAAAATGTTTGTTGAATCCTCCCAAATCTCACAGGCTCTCACTGGCACTTGTCTCAATGCAAGTGGCGCTGGTGGATTGGTGAATGTCATTGACATAAGTATTTCTAAAAGCATGTGCTCAAAAAAATTAATAAAACTTAGTACAAGAAGTTCGTTTTTGTTCAATTTTGTTATGATTCCTTTTTTCACGATAAAAATGATTCATTTTGAAACAAGCAAAACTTTTGAAAATATTCAGTGATGCAAATTTCATTCCATTTACCTGCCATAATTCAATTTCATGGTATTATTTATGTGTGATGCCTCTTGCGATAAAGTTTTTAGGTACTTATTGAAAACTACCAATGCACACTCAATCAATTTCTTTATTAGTTGTTATGTATTAAACTTCATGATTTTACATGGGCATGTGCTGTATGTTTTTTTTCACTTTTTGTCTTATCTATTTTAAATATTATTGAGTGTTGTGTTGTGATTCTCAAAATTTGTGGAATCACATCACTGGTACATGGAAGTAGTTGACATCATTGTTCATATTGTCTTTTCCATAGTCACCATCTACATTGTGACCCTGGAAGTGATGTAAATGAAGAACATGATATCATTGACAATTTGTGAGTTTGGTGATGAATGTTGTTCCATGCAAGCTTCTGACTCCAGGTATTCACTTTGTGGTAAATTGGGACCATTTTCAAATTTGACACTTTATTTGAATTTGATACCATCTTTGACCTTGAACCCCTAGGATTTTTGCTTCCATTGCAATTGTTTGATGTCTTGCTTAATTTTAGACTCTCCTTCTCCTTTATTTCCATGCACTGAGATGAGTTTAATTTTTCACCCTTTTTAACAATAACCTTAGTACAATCAATGTTGATTGCAATTAACTTGTGCTAGAAAGCAAGAATGCGAACAAGAAGATTCTACAAATAATGGAATGCATGTTTATACATTTGGTGGAATCTTTCACATTCACCTTCTTTTTTCAGAATGTTTGGTGATGAAAAATTTTGACAATTTATTCATTGTTAAAAACTTACTACTTGACAATCAACTCTAGGATTTTGTAACACTGAAGATAATTTTATTTCTAGGGTTGACAATGATAGCTGTGTCAATGTTGATGACAATGCATCAATGGTAATCTAGAGCCACAATTACCCATTTACCCTTTACCCTTAAGATGTTAATTTACCTTTACAAAGGTCAGTTGTACAGAATTACCAGATAAATGAAAAAAATACCTGGTATTTACTGGGTAATTACTTGGCTCAAAGATTATGAAGGTAAATGGTAAACAAGGGTAAATGAAGGTAAACAAGGGAAAATGAGGGAAAGTGATCATAAACACCAAAAATAAACATAAGTTCATTTATTTATGATAAAACTTACTTTTATCAAACAACAATGTTTTTAAACTTATTTGTACTCAGAATATTGGAATTCATAGCATCAACTGAGACCTGGAGCTGAAGTTTACCAATGGGTTTGGATGATTTAGTGTGTTTGTGGAATATGGTAGATGGTAAATGGTGGAGGTGGAGGTAGATGTGCCATTTGCCATAGAAAATAGGAAGGGTAATTTTTTGATTTACCCCTGGTAGAGAGTAGTTACCATTTTCCAACCAAAACTAGATTTATCCATTAAATCACCCTGTGCCTGGTAATACAGTAAATTCAGCTATAGATGGTAATGTTGATGGTACTATATCATTGGCAATGTTGAATGTAAAGAAGGTATTTTTTCTCTTCAATAGCAACAATTAGCCTATGATAAACAGCTATCGCAACAAGATTGATCAAAACATCAACCCAATAGTAGTCTGCCGGATTGTCTGGTGATGGTATTGAGTAATTCTTCTGTTTGAAGACAAAGTTGACAGGAATGTCTATTATTTGCAGGTGGCAGAAGAAACAATAATAATTTTATTGGAATGTTATTTGCAGGTAGCAACAGCTTTAACACATGTGAATAGCAGGGTGCAAACAAAATTTTTTGTGCTGTGATGTGCAAATCATATAGCACATAGCAAAATCTTTTTTCTAATTGGTACAATACTCAAAATCTTTGGCCAATGTGTCATAAAAATTTAGTTAATTCTCAATATAACCAAATTGTAGCACCTTTTATGCCATGGTTTTTTCTTTGAAAACATGTTTTTTTACTATAAAAACTGCATTTCATTACTGTCCAAAGCAAAAAAACAAAATAAGAAGTAAATTTGCTAACACATATGTCTTAACCAAAATTGTAAGCTGAAATGGGGGTCATAGAATATTTGAAACAATAACTAACATGAGAGACTGTGGACAACAAAGTAAATTAAGATTAACTAACAATGTTCTTCATTTAAATATTCTTTGACATTAATTTTGAGTTAAAATGTGGTTGGCAGAGTTAAGATCTCCAGTTAGGATCTTAAGTGATTTCCATGCCATGATTTAAATTTCATGACTATTATGATGTCATTTGCATGGTAAACATAATACCATTTTTATTCTTTGTCTATATCAATGACAACCATGTTGTTACTTTGAATACTTTAATTTTTTCTTTTCTTCCTTTTTGTTTGCCAATTGAATTATCATGATTTGACTGATGCAGTTGATTCTTACAATGTTCAAGTAATGTAAATATTGACATCCTACTCATTTCAAACATCCTTAATTTTTCTGACTATTTAGCTTTTTTTGGAATCATTGTTTATGCTCATGCAAAATCTTCATTGGGGAACTTCCATTTGTGAGTTATTTTAATCTTGTGCATTTGATTAAAATGTTCCCTGTTGTTTAATCTCCTCCAACTCCAATTGAATAGCTACTCAGTAAATTTAATTATTTTTAAATATTATTGGTTATTGTAAGTATCATCAAATGATTGTTTTTTTGTTTCACTTGGTACTGTTTTGCTGCTCATATCATGTTTGAATGCCACATTTCTGGTTATGAATGAAAGGCATACTTTTGGGAGGATGCTTTCTCAGTAGTGACATTCACCATCACCTCATGACTCCAAGAACAAAACTAGATCGNTGTCAAAATCAAAAATCATGTTAATTATTAATGACCTTAATTTATCTGTCAAAGGAAATGTGTACATCAAAATTAAGGTCATTAATAATTAACATGATTTTTGATTTTGACAAATGAAATTGATTTATTCTTTACTCATTAAGCATTTATGAATTTTCAGAATGAACTCTGCTTTAACTAAAATTATATTTTTGTCATTCATTTTTTAAGGTTTATTCTCATATTTCAGAATATCTTAAAATATCAAAATGTTTTGGATAGAGTTGACCATGATCTTCATATGATAATTTTTGTTGAACCTAAGATGTGGGAAAAAACAACATCAATCTTTATTGATAGTGGTTTCAAATATTTTCCTTGTAATCTGTCATTTTCTTCCAGTTAATAGTGAGAATAATGGTGTGACTCAATCATAAAAATATCTTACATGAAATAGAAAAATATCATATTTCCTTCAAGAATATTGTTGATGAACTTCAATTAAAGGACCATGTAAGATGATGATTTTACTAGGACCACATAGATTATTAACATAAATGTTTGCAGATTTTGAACCAATAATGCCCATGGAAATTATTGCAGTTTTCATACAAGGAACTGATAAAAATTAATTCAAGTATTATCCTTCATCACACAGCACACTTTCATTGTTTTAAGTCAAATCATTTAAAACTCAAATGATAGTCCTCTCAGACACAAACACATTCTATTTTGAAGGCAGAAAAATTAGCCACCACCTCTTGTTGGTATCATCTCTTGTTGGCAGCACTGATTCTTGAAATATCCAGTCATTGGCACTGGTGATCAAGTCTTAAAACAAGAGAGATTTTAAACATCTTATAAATATTCTACTGTTGTGAAGGAAAGACACTATAGTAGAATAATTATGATTTGTGAATAAAAAAGTAAGGTGTTATTGGTTGTTGCAAGAATGTATCAATAGAGTGTAAGAAGAAGTAATTGTAAAATCATAATAGCAAATCATGAATATCTTTTTATTTGATCTAGAATAGTATTGTAAACTCTTAAGAAAATACTGCACCATGAAAAATATGGAATCCCATAAAAATATTCATAAAAGTAATTTCCTCAAAATAGCTTGTAATACTTTGATTTTTCTATCTTCCTGATTTCATTGTTCAACATACTTTTTCCAGATTTCAAGGATATTTGCCATCATTTTCAACTTGAGAATTTTCTGCATAAATAATGGGGTCTTAAAGATTTACTCTTTTCCTTGATATTGTTGCACTTGAACAATAGAATTTTGGAGATCTTCTACTTTTATGGATCATTGTCATCATTCTGTCATTGTTGTAATTGAACAATAGAATCTTGGCAATGCTTGTTTTTTATCATCACCTTTAACATGTCCTTACAAATCAGTTCCATGTGATTGTAGTGTTGAAGAAGTAGGATCTTGGAGACCCCCTAGGCTATCTAGAACATCAGTATCATCATGTCCTCATGGAAAAGAAAAGATAGGATCTTGGAGATCTGCTACTTTATGCAGACCATGAGGTTTACCCAGTCCTTGTGACACTAGAACAGTAGACTCTTGTCTATTTTCTTGTCCATTGCTATCTTGATCTTCAGGAATACCATCTTTATTTGATTTATCAATGTTGTTTCCAGCACCAGATTCTACACCTTTCCCACGTTGGTTTCTGAGGATTTCTTTATTTTAAAAAGTCAGTGTTGTGGATTTTCCAAGCATTTTTGGGAGATTCTTATGCCACTATCTGTACAGGTGGACAAACTACACACATTTCTGGTACCAATTTATAATAATTCAGAGATCTATCAGATGATTCATCTCCTTTCTTTATTACTTTGCCAATATTGTTTTCCTCACCTGTTTTGGACTCAGGTTTGCTGTCACTGTCTGGTCAGTGCATTTAAGGCACAACAATACCAAATTTCCAGCATAAATTTTTGCTTTTTTTGTAGACAACTGGATATCCATTGTACTTTTCTGGCAGATTTTGATGTTAAATGCATGACAAATTAATGAATGTTGCATATTATCCCTTCATTTGCATGTTAATGAGGCTTTAAATTTCAACAATGGCTAGATTTTTGTAATCTGGAAACAGCACAAAAAAATTTTTCCATGGAAGCTCTAGTTTTGAACATGTCTCAGTCCCAATTCACCCTGAGGTAGCCACAGCCCTGACTGGAAACATTTTGGAGGAGCTTTTTTGTGTCTTCTTTGTTCTTGAAAGTGATTCGTGTGTAAGATAATGCTGTTCTGGGTAGTATTATTGCTCACCCTTGATTTGCAGCTGTCTTCAAGCCCAATACATTCTGATTTCCATTCTGAGATATGGATATTAAGAATCTCCTTCTTCTGCCATTGCTTGCCTTGTGTTCTGTACTGTTGATGCTTAGGAGGTGTGTTCATACTTGATACTCCAGTAATTTACCATGATTGCTTTCTTTTCCTGAAGTTGCTCTTTTTTGTTCCTTGGAGCCAGGTGTTAGGTACGTGCTTTTTTATTTTTTCCTTCTTTTGATATGGCTGAATTTTGATTTTCTGGAGATTTTTTTTTCTTTTATTTCTCTCCTTGGATTGTTTTTATCTGATTCTATTCCAAGGAGGACTCCCATCTTCAGGATGAGGGCTCTAATATTTCTCTTGACATTTTCCTTTTATTTCCAGAGCAGAGTTTTCTCTCTTGGTCCTCACCTTGGTTGGTTATTTTATAACACTTCTTCTACTAGGACTCCTATTTTAAGTAGGAGAACTTCAAGCTTTCATGTAAACAACTTTGCAACTGCTCCACTGAATAAATATTATTTAAAGAGTTATAATCAATACCAATGCCTGTGTAAGAATAGCTTTTGCCATCTTTTTTGAATTCAGTGCAGATATCAAGTTTAGAATTTTTCTCTCTTTTGAGTCAGAAGTACCAACAATTACTCTTTGTTTAGTAATCATTGAATTTTGTATCATCCAAATCATTCACGTGATACATAATATGTTCAATCTAACCCTTCCATCTTTTAGTCAAGATGGGGCATCAGTAACATCCTACAAATTTGCTGGAATTATGGTACTTTTGTTCTCAGATTCAATATTTTCTCCACTTTCCCCCTTCATGGTCAGATTTGATTGTGATTTATGGTTTCATCAAGCCTTGATAATTCTTAGGTTCAATTAAACCTTCAACTTGGGATATCACTAAACGAATGAAATTCAACAAACTCTGTTGTTTGTGCATTTCAGGGTTAAATCCCTATATACTTCTAACTTGTCTCATCACTTTAAAAGCTCCAAACTTTGAGAAAATATTTATTGTTTGTTGGAAAACTTGGTTTCTTATTATAATTTGATTGATTCTTAGAAAGCTAACTCTGAAATTTATTTTTTGTACTCTGTCCACATATTAATTATGCCTTTCTGTAAATCAATCTTTTTAATTTACTCTTTGGTATCATCATATAGTAAATGGAAAGAAATGACCAAAACTAATTTATTAATTAATATTAAAAGCATGTCAAAGGTCTTGAACTGTAGATAGTTTATTGAATAATACAAAAAATTACCCTTGTAATACCCTGGTACATACACTGTTGGCAGATTTTGGTTTTGCAACAATGTCTGTAACAAGAACAATCAACAAGAAGTGCAACATTCAAGTTGAAATTTCCACCACCCATGCAGGGATGAAATATATTCAGCTTCAGATAAATACGACAACAAAGAAGATACCAAATTGTGATGCAACTTACTGTTTATCTACAAAGGAAACAGATAAAATCTCAATTCTGTTGAAACAAGACTGACATCATCAATACCAAAATGATGCATCATTTGACCATTTCAACTTTGCTACTTGTGAAAAATGCACACTGTACTTATTTTAGGGTGTACGTAAATGTTTCATTACTACATATACTTTTATAACTGTTTGACCTGTTATAAAAATGAAGTATATGACCACCAAACCTTCATGTAATGGTCCAACACTTTTGAAGATTATGATCTCCCAAAGATAGTAGACTTTATCAATATCAGGTGACAAGCAATCATATACTTGATTTTAGTGCAATTTGATTGAATCATGATTGGATTGTATATTGTAGCACTGAGTTATCTGAGTAATTTGGATTGGATAAAACTTTCAATATTTTGCTCTTTGACTACACTTTGTCTATCAATTTTATCACCTAAATATGTATTGTAAATTCAAGTACTGGAATGTAACTGTGTTCAACTAATCTCACCACTTATCAAAATCAAATTATCAACATTCATTGTATTCTTTTTGTTGCAAATTTAACCCAAAAATTGAAACTGTCAGCCACTTGAAGATATTGAATGTGTACCAGTATCAAGTCATAAATGATTAAATATTTAAATGCTATACTTTTGTTTTGTGATCTAGGGAAATTCTTTCATTTTGGTGAAAAGACCCCATGAACAGAAAATAACAACATTTTTTCTTGGTATTGGTGCTATTTACAAGTTAGTATGATGTCATTGTTACAAGAAGTTACCATCTTTCAATACAAGCTGGTCACAACCACACCAAATTGGATCCCAATGAAGCATTTGAATTGAAAGAAATATTTCATTGCTTCTTAGTATTCAAAAGAACAATTTTTTGTACATCAATTGTCATGAAGAGATCTGGTATTATTATTCCTTTGACTTCATTGCATATCAAGCCAAGGCCCATCCCTTGATATATACATTCTATTGTTTGTATACTAGACTGAGAACTCTATGGGACTGTCATGAAAATTTTTGTCATGTCCATCAAAAATCAGTTTAAAATTTATTCTTGAATGTTGACCACACAACCTTGTATGAAAGACTCTTACTCAAGAACCATTTGCATACTAAAATATCACATTTCAATGGACTAAAAATATATTGAAATAATTTTGGAGCCGTTAGCCATTCAAATGCACTTTTGAAGCCCACCTGATATCTAATAAATTAATTAATTTTGTTGAATCTGCAGTTCTTTGTGTCATAAAGGTAGTAATGAATCCAACTTCTATTTTTTGAACATACGCCTTATCAAAGACCCCATCACCTCATCAAGGGTTGTGACATCATTCAATTATACTGTAACATTGGTCATTGAAGGCTCATCAGCCAACTGAGACAGACTAAAATTTTTAATCCACATCTGTGAGCCCTGACTCCTGACTCTTAATTTTGGAAAGGGTTTGCAGTTTGCTTCAACCGTCAAAACCATCATAAAAAGTTTAGACTTTGTTCAACTGTAATGTAGCTTATGAATATGAATAAGTTGATTTAAAAAGTTCTACAAAGACAACTTTATACATTCCAGAGTGCATAAAAAAATCAAGGTTAAACACTGCTCTAAGAAGGCCTTGGTTGATTCAAATGAATGATTTCATTCTTACAATCAAGAACAAGTTATTTTATTCTACTCAGAAATACTGATTTACTTTGGATAAAAATTTCTGCCATATCATTTTCTGTATAAAAAGAAACTTTAATTATTTTTCTTGATAAATATTATGATTCACACTAATCTACACTCCAAAATCTATCCCACACAATTATAAAACATACATACACTACCACAAATGCATAGAGCTGATTTAATCACTGGAAGCTACAATGGGTAAGGAGAGTTAAATATTGCACAACACCTGTCAGAGTCAATTTGTGCTATGAATCAAAGTACCAATGTCTACAATAAATGAATATAAATCTATCATATCAATTGAAAGTTTGAATATTAAACACTGCTGATCAATATCTTACACAATGAGGCAAAATAAGAAATATTTTATACAAACATACATGTGATTGGGGCTCACAAGGGTGTATAAATGGTGTACTTTTTTGAAAATATCATTTCAAATTATATCTAGTTTTGATTTTTATGAATGATATTTTTTTTATTTTTAATGATTTGTGAATAAAGTTTGATAAAAAAGATCAGCAGAAAAGGGTTTTGACTATTGGGCAATCATATGTATTGCAACTTACAACCTATTGTAGAAGC
>JALLOT010000028.1:0-14864 GCA_036939595.1 Thalassiosira livingstoniorum | reverse complement strand
AACCAATTTTAATGTCTAATAAATTAAAAGCTTTTCAAATTGCTCATTATCCACAATACTTTTAAATTAATCATCTATGTTTGTCATGTCTTGTAGAAAAGGCAAACTTTCTGGGATTCATTCCAGCTACTACACCTGTTATCTGTTAGATATTTATGTCTCAAACTGCTTTCATTTTTAAAGATTGCCGAAATATTTAAAGAAGATGAAACTTTTTCAAGATTTTACAGTGGCAATAACTCATTGAGAAAATTGTAGATTACAACAGTAAGAAAAGAATTCTAGGAAAGTATTGTAGTGTTGTGTTTAGGTGTATCACATGTTTCATTCATTGTATCACACTCATTTTCATGCTGATGATGATTATTATTTTTATTCATCTCAAAATTCTACAAAAATGCTTCAATTTTTTATTTATTAGCAACAGAGGAAGTCATGACATTCGCTATCAATCAACGAGTGCAAACTAACTTTAGACGAATTGAATTTGATTCTGTACTATTCCTATGTATTATTTTATCGTACATTTTTTGAAATTTGAAATGGATATGACCGTTTTTTTAAACTGATTGTTTGTTTTAGTCTGTTTTAGTCAGTCGCAATTGGCGAGCGAGAGGGAGAGATGAATGAAGATCGTGATGGCGGATTGAAACTGGACAACGAAAGAACAAAGAAGTGAACGAAGCAAGCAACGGACAAAGCAAGCACAATCGTTCACTTTTGCCTTGATTGACTCATTGATCGCTGCCCATGACAAACCCTTGGTGCACTTTCCGCTCGTATCGTCTTCTGCAAGGCACCCAATAGCAACCAGTCTGCTGCCAATCCAACCAGATTTACCCATCAATTAGCGGCACCATCCTCTATCCGGCCATTGTGTCAACGGCCAAATCTGCCAATTCCATAATATTCCATCCCAGCATCAATAACGGTCAAGACAAAATGCAAGAAGACCTCTACCTCCCATCTTACTCCAACAAGGAGAACGCCTCCGGCAACCAGTACGTTCACTCTCCCTACGGAGCAAAGAAACCCCACGCCTACAACAGCCTGAAACGCGCCGGTCCCGCACTGGAATCCAATCGATCCAGCCCCCACGCGGCCAACTCAAAAACGAACCCCTTCGAAGACGATGGCGTCCCTCCCTCCACCAAAGACGACGAAATGGCCAAATCCGCCGCAGCCGGCAAACGATGGACTCTGAACGATTTCGAAATCGGGAAACCACTCGGTCGCGGAAAATTCGGCAAGGTGTACTTGGCCCGAGAGCGTCGTACCAAGTACATCGTGGCGTTGAAGGTCTTGTCGAAGAATCAACTGTTGAAGTCAGGCGTGGAGCATCAATTGCGACGAGAGATTGAGATTCAGGCGCATTTGAGGCACCGCCACATACTGAGGATGTATGGCTACTTTTATGATAACAAGAATATTTATCTGATTTTGGAGTACAGTCCTGGCGGGGAGCTGTACAAGCGTCTCTGCGCCAAGGGGCACTTTAGCGAGAGGACTTCGGCGAAATTCATCAGTGATCTCAGCAAGGCGATGAAATATTGCCATTCGAAACACGTGATTCATCGTGATATCAAGCCGGAGAACTTGCTTCTTGGCGCTCATAATGACGTGAAAATTGCGGATTTTGGATGGAGCGTCCACGCCCCCACTTCTCGCCGCAATACTCTTTGTGGGACTCTGGACTATTTGCCCCCTGAAATGGTGGAAGGGAAAGAGCACGACGAACAAGTCGATACGTGGGCGTTGGGCGTGCTGCTGTACGAATTCTTGGTGGGGAATCCTCCCTTTGAAACGGACTCGCATAGCGCAACTTACAGAAGGATTCAGAGGGTTGATTTGAGGTTTCCTCGGGATATGGCAGAGGACGCAAAGGATTTGATTGGGAAGCTTTTGAAGAAAGACCCAAGGCAAAGGTTGCCTTTGGAGTGCATTCCCAAGCATCCGTTTGTGTTGAGGAGTTTGAAGGACTAGTGCAGAGCATACATACGTACAATACGATCAAGGCGTGCTATTTGACACCAATATTTGAGGCTACTCGACTTCATCCTGTTTCAAAATTAGATTGCGTCGATGTGTCGAGTCTTAGGTTTTTAATTCTACATACTACTAAATTGAATTTCATATGCATAACTTTTGAGATAGTTGAACTTAAACGCAATTGTAATTATTGCACTTCAACAATACACAGCACCATACTTACACTTCTTATGAACATTGCGATGCCAATGACTAACACCACGGCAATGTGATCTAGACAAGCTGCAATCAGAAGCTGGACTTCCGTGCAGCGAAGAAGCACATGGAGAATTCATTTCGAACACAAAGATTTCTAGACAGATTTCTTGACAGATTTCTGACAAGTGCAAATAATTATTTCTAGACAATGCTCTTGTCAATCTTGACCGCTCACACCTGCCAAATGTTGTCGGCCTCAATAGTGAGGTATCCGGCATCATCATAGTTATCGCCAACGTTGCCAACTCCAATGTTTTTGAAAACTCTAGTTCCTGCAGCATCACTCTCAATGATGAGCCCTTCATCGTTGCCTGTGATAATGTTGGAAGTAAAGATGCATCCAAAGCAAGCATCAACTTGAAATCCTTCATTGCTGTTGTCAGCAACAGTGCATTCCTCAAATTGGCACGCCGAGCACGCTTCAATCCTGATTCCTTCACTTCCGTTGCTATTTATGTCGTTTTTACGGAAAATGTTATTGGACGGGAAATTTCCATAAGGGTAGGGAAGTTCACCGACTGGGATTCCTAGATCTTCAGCAACTTCCTCGGGGTCTTCGTCCGTATTGAACCGGACTCCATCGTCTTCATTTTGGTATATTTGGTTGTTCTCAATGGTGCAGTCACTGACAGCAATCTGAAAAATGGAAAAAATAAGGTAAGTAGAGATTTTCAATGTGCCTGACGAAAAGGAAAACTAACTCTGCGCTGATTTCTCACCTTTAAACCACGCTTTGTCACGTGGTGGATCTTGTTGCCGACAATCGTGTGTGCGCCGTTGTTGCCCAATGCGCAATTATCGAAGCCGAGTTCATCCTCGTTGCATTTGACGTCCAGGCCATCTCCGTCGTCTGCTTTTCCACTGAGTTCATTGTCAATGACTGTGTTACGGTAACCACGAAGAGTCATGTGATCTTCAAACCTGGTGTCCATGATGGTGTTTCCCTGGATGAGAGTGTAGTCACCCTGAATAAGCAGAACTTCCGTGAGAACAAAAGTAAATGAACCAATTCAACTGCCATGTTTTTATTTCGACTCACATCAATATCGATACCATCGTCACCAGCCCTCATCACAACATTGTTTGTGATTTTGTTGTGATGGAACCCCTTTATTGGGTAATTTGCAGACCACAAAAATGTACTGTAAGACATGAACAGTTACCGGTAAGAAAAAGAAATCAATTTTTAGACAAACTTACAGGAGAAACATCGATACCATCTCCATTGTTGTCACCGTCAGGTCCATTTCCAGCATCCATTACATGGCACCTATCAATAGTGTTACCACTGCTCAAAATCAAAATAGCGTCGTTACCAGTGTCGCTCACAGTAATTCCAGAAACAGTGTGCTCTCCTTGCTCATATAGCAACACACCGACGTTTGCTTTCGTGACTGTACCCTTTCCAACAATTTTGTTAGCCCTTCCGTTCACTAAAATTGCAATGCCTTCTCCAGTTGTAGCAATTGACGAATCCTCATATGACACATACGTATTATTTCCACATGAAACAGCGAATCCATTCAAGTCAAATTCAGTGTATGTTCCAGCTACAGTGATTGCTGGTCCCTTGGAACAATCACAAGTTATATCCGACTGGAGAACCGTTGATTTGGTAAGTTCTCCTCCACAGTCTACTTTCGTGCTCTTGGAAGCTTTGCTACTGGGATCCTTGTCGGCTTTTGCTACAAATTGTCGAACTTTGTCATGAGCAGCAGTCTCGCAGGCGGCAGCCAACAGGAACAAGCTGACAGATTTACTTTTGGAGATTTTCATCTTATCTCAGTTAAAATTTTGTTGGGTGCTTTGAGTTGAAACTGAATTGCTTGGGCTCGGAATGAGCAAAATAAATTATGACACAAACGATTTCTTGCATCAGGAGAATGAAAATGATTGTGAAGGGTCCATTCTTCCATGATGAAAACCAAGGTAAGTATGGGACGATCATTGCACGGGGGTGAGTACTCGAAAACGAAGCAAAAATCATTAACTTCAATAAAAAATCTATTTACAATATTGTCAATCATGACAGAAGCCAAGTACCCATGTAGATAGTTTTCAACACTTTACTGTTTTGATTAGAACAAAATCTTTGATAGGTAAGTAGAGCGTGATTAGAAATAAGAGTAGGTGGTTAATGGTAGGTGAATATCAATGTCACCCATAAAACAAAATGAAATAAAAAAACATTGATGTAATTCAACTGCAAAGAGTCCTTAGTTGGATGTCAAACAGGGCAAGAAGCATGAATGATGTGAGTAAGATTGTTCTTTCTCCTCTTGTTGTTGCACAACCAGCAGCTGTACCATAACAAGAAGAGCTTCTTTGCGTCTATTTAGTTTGCACAGCTAGCTCTCAAGCACTGCAAACTGCAAACCTCTGCATGCAAACTGCAACAGCACAACAAAAATGTGAGGAAATTGTGCGTGCTCTAAACGCTCTAAAAAATGTGTCTTTTGTTGACGCCTCACCGTGGGGAAAGATTCCAAAGATTCGTGCTCTAAAAAAAATATTGGCGATCAGTTGGAAACAATCACAGAAAATAAACATTTTTCTGATTTTTTTTTTCTCTAATTTCTAATCAATCAGTTTTAGGTTTTAGGCGCCCCAAAGAATATGTCTTTGTGCAAGAAGATATTGGAGCTGTTGCGAACATTACAACAACAAATACTGTACAACAACAAGTTTGTCATAGAAGCATCTATTGATTGCATCATAAATATGACTAAGCACTAGTTTTTCTGTGCCCTTGCTTTTATATTTTTTAGGCAATGCATACCTTTTGATGATCTTCCTCCACTATAGAATACATAACCATAGTTGCTTTTCAACGTTTTACTAATATATTTTCACTTCATATGACGAGTTATTATTGAGTTCCACACCAACAGGTACAACAAATCATATCATTCTGTTTCCTATTAGCTTATTTTACTTCCAAATCTTGGTGTTTGGGGTGCAGTGGGACAGAAAGCAATCCTTAGGATCCCAGAGCCCAACACTACCATGCTAGAGACTAGAATGCAAAAAATATAAGTACTACTAGATTGTATTTGCTGTGTCTAAGGCTAAAAAATATACTTGTATGTTTCAAAATCATTTTTTTTGCTCAGTCATCCCCACCTTTCAATTATCTGTTTGTCTCTTATAAACAACAGGGAGTTTTAGTTTCTGCAATGAAAATAGTAGATCTCAGTTTTGAGTAGTCCCTGGTCCCTAGACTGCAATAGAAGTAGCCTTGTTCATTAAGAATGAATGACATGAACCCTAACAACATCTTAACAAGATGTACTTCCTATCCTCATTAAAATTGGTGTGTGCATGATTTGGAATATTGTTTCTGGTTTTGTTGTTTTTCTATTTCTAGTTTTGTTTTTGGTTTTGCTTCTGACTCTGTCTCTGATTCAGTTTCTGATTCAGTTTCTGATTCAGTTTCTGATTCAGTTTCTGATTCTTCTTGTGTTCCTTTCAAATTTTAGTTTGGTTTGAAAAATTGATAGTGATCATAATGAAGACTGAAGAATGAATAAAGCCATCAAATTCTACCAAACACATAACTTACACCATCATTTTTTCTTTTTCACTCAATTCCTTTTGTGCATGCTAATCTTAATTAAAAAATAATCTGAAAGCCAAGTCAAGATTTTGTCAATGGCTTGATTTGTTGTGGTAAAATCAATCAGATGGTGTCAACAACTCTCCTGACCCCCTTTTGACCAAAAAGAAGTCAAAACTATGTTTTTATCATTAAACATTGGTTGTTTATAGAAATTTATTTAAAATGGATGTTTCAATATTCTATTTATTACATTATTCATCAAAAAATTTTCTACTTCCATTATAAGAAAATACTGTTCATGCAGTAAATGGGTGCACTTATTTGTCATGTGGTTAATGACAACATAATGCATATAAAAATAGAAGAATAGGAACTAGGACTGGCTGATGCAGAAAAGTGAAACATGAAATCACTGGTCACCGAATGCTACTGCTGCTACCATTCAATAAATAAATCAAAACTCTTGGGCAAACTCAGTTGAATTGCTGCCACAAGAAACAGAACCAGTAAGTAAATGATGGGATAGTGCAGTGTATCTTCAAATAGAAAAAACGTTTAAACTATGGAAAGGTAGAAAGGAGAAGAATTTCATGGAAAGTCATCTTGAATATCATCATTTAAAATTTTTCTCTGTGTAAAAATGTTTGGGGATTTTTTTAAGTCTTTCTAGCCACAGATGCAATATTTTCATTTCTTTTATGATAAAACTTACTCCCATTTTTGATCTTCAATAAATTAGAGAATTTTTGATATTTAATTTATCTATAAAAAATTGACAAGCCAAATAAGAACTTAACTTTGCATTTTTAATCACTTCATTTTCATTTGTTTATGTACAGTAATGTATGATTCATAGTACCAAGTCTTGAACTATAGATGCAATTATTTTTGAGTTTTGAGCACAGCAAAAGATTTCTTTAAAGGCCAACAAAATAAGACATACCTCACAAAAGAAGATGATGTTCTAACTTTTTCAGTGAGGTTTTTTCATTGGTGTGTTTCCTTGAAAAATAGTTTGGTTTAAAATTTATCTTTTATTTTTTAAGTGTATGTTACGTAAAACATCTTTAAAACAGAAAAATTGTGAGTCCAAACTCTAAGCATTGATTTCATGATCCATGTAGTCATTCAGTAGTTTTTGATTATCCAATTGCTTGCTTCTATGTTGCTACTTATTTTCTTGTCTTCAACAGTGCATGATTGTCCCACAAATAGTTAAGATTAAGGTAAAAGATATGGAAGTGCATTATCTTATGTTTTAACATTCCCAAAACAGGAAATCTAAATTGTTTTTACAGAAAGCTAAATAGCTATCAAAATGCTAATATTTAATGAGTATTCTTCAAAGTAAATCAGAACTCTTAAGAGTTGAACAGGTAAAATGAAATAATTGCAAAACAAGATTAATAAACAACAAAATGTGGACTTGGAAAATGTTTTAAGTAGGATAGCCTCCGTGAATAAGGCAAAATTTTCTATTGTGAGTAATCACCCACACTAGACATCTACAAAACAATAAAAAAATAGTAAAGAAGAATTTTTGGAGGTTAAAACTGCTTGTAGAACTTCTGAGATATTAGGCATTAAGAAATTTTTAATTTGATCAAGGAATGAAAATCTCATAATGTAGATTTTTGATGAAAAACATTTCTCTTGAAAACATAATGTATTGACTGAATTAATACTTTTGGATCATCTCAATCTGATTTGAGTTACTCTTTTGGGTACTAATTGACACCATGGTTCTGTATATTTGAAGTATGATTTTAATTTTTTTTCATAGTAGCAATGCCAATCATTATCATATTGTTATTAGAAAACATTGCTGAACAATAAAATGCATGGCAAAATATCAAAAGCATATCATCCCACAATCTTGTCAAGCAGCAAGTTGGATGCGTGAGACAAGAGGTTTTATTGTCATATCTTTCAACATAATTTACTCATCAGAATATTAAAAATATTAGAGATATGCGGTAATTATTTGTGCTTGTTTTGGGTTTATCCTAGAATGTTCTATGAAAATTCATATACATCTTATCATGTAAGACATGGTTTCATTTCATATGTCTGAAGATTTTCATGGAGTTACCAAAGTACCAGAGTATTCCATCTCTGTCATTGAATACTGATCAAAAGATCAAAAGATCAAAAGATCAAAAGATCAAAAGATCAAAAGATCAAAAAATCAAAAAATCAAAAGATCAAAAGATCAAAAGATCATAAGATCATAAGATCATAAGATCATAAGATCAAAAGATCAAATTGGAAGATATCTATGGTAAAACTTGCAACCAATAATTCATAATTGTTTAGGCCCAATGTTCAATCAAAATAAGTTAATTTAGCAAAAAAAAATTTGACATTTATTGAAAATTACCGCAGGGGGCATCATCAAAAATACTAAAAAAGATATCCTTTGTCCTGTTTTCTGTTTAATGTGTATTGATGTGTCATGTATCATTTGCTACTTATGAAGAATGCTTGTTATGAATGAGCACCAATCAGCAAGTTAACTTGTCTTTAGAAAATAGTCATTATCATCTTATCATATTGGATGGAATCAGAAAATCATGTAATTATGTGTGTGTGTGTTGTAGCAATAATGAACAAAAATTGGATAAGCTAACCACAACACTCTTTGACTTTGACGCAATTAAATTATCCATTTGAGATGACATTGACACAATTTCAATTTAAACAGAGTACACAACACACAAATATAGCAAAATGTGTAACTTAGAAAAGCTGGATATTCCTTGTTATTTTGGGTGCACTTATTAGACTTTTTGTCATAGTTGATAATGAACTTTTATGCTGCATAAGCAGAAGAGGACCAAGTTAGACTAAATAACAAAAATAAAAACAAGAAATATCTCATATCAAATGGTGGTTATAGTAGTTTATGCTGTGATTCTTGTAATATTTTCAATTGAGATTGAGGACCAGTCACTCCTCAATATTTTCAGACTGGGGTTTGTAATCTGGAGGGTATGATGCATAAAGATTTTTATTTACAGCAGATTTGTGCCATGTCTGGATTCTATTTATTCTTGTAATTGTGTAGCAAAATTTCACACCTTGACTTGAAGAAACATTGGCTTTCAAATTGATACGATGATAATAAGAACCTTTTAATTCATTTGTACCAACCAGCACCATGTATGTTATAGCCACCCAATTTAATTGTAGTTCTAATGTGTAAGTTTTAAATAAATAAAAATGTTGAATTTTGACAGACAATTTAAGAAAACAACAATTATCCTTCAGCATTGTCAACTTGAAAAGATAGTATTTTCAGGCTTCATTATTTTCTGACCAATCAAAACAAAAGTATAAAGTGTGAATAGTTTTTCATCAGTAACAATGATATTCTCATTTCTGCTTTTTTGATGCAAAGGTCTTTGTAAGTCTTTTTCTACCAATGATCTAAACACGAATAAACACTGCAAGTAACTTTCACTATCAATACCAATCAGATTCCTAAGGAAGTGTTGATATTGAACAGGAACAATGAACAAAATTTATCCAAAATAGTATTGTTTGAAAATTTTCAAGCTGTAATAAGTATCAATCATATGCTGACCACTGATACTGACAATATTATTGATTTAAATGTTGAGGTAGTACTTAATCATTTTATTTTCCATTAATAAAAAATATACATACTGCTGAAATGGGGGTTTGAATTTTTTTTCTTGACATTTTCTATGAGAATTATAGATCCTGAAAGCTTCATGAAAAATATCGACCCTAGGAAAAGTTGTATACACTAAGTTTAGCAGTATGCTAATAGGTGATGCTTTTGGGACTTTTTTGAGACTAAAATACTTGTAGAAGATCTAGCCAATCACATCCACAATTAATACTTTGAAAGTATTTAGTTTTACAGTAATGGAATAGAAATTGAACAGACAGATTTCAATTACCAATATTGCTTGTTGACAAACTTCTGGGTTACCTTAGCCAGCATGTTACAGCTGGACTAGGAGTACCATGAAAAAATATTTCTCAATGCATTTTATTTTGTTTACATTATATTCATAGAATGAAGTGCATCCATTTTAAGAATTTAAATTGAAGTATTTGTTTCAATAATTTCTAGTAAAATTTTACCTGTTATTTTATTAAGTATCACTAGTTGTCTAAATATTTTAAGACATCAAGTAAAAATCAGTAGTAAAACTCAAAAATAAAATAATTTTTGAATAGAGCTTGAAGAGTGTATTAAAATGAGTACGTATTAGTGTCTGCAAATCCCAGCACAACTCAAGATGTAATGGTTTACCATTTTTATTGCTAGGGTAACCCAACAAACAATATGATAAAATATTTTATATCTATCCATTGATATTAGGTTGTTTACGGGTCTAGGTTTGAACTAGGGGGGATACTTTTGGAGACTTCCAGATTTTTCTCCCTTTCCCAAAAGGATGGACCTAAGAAATCACAGTTCAAGAACAGTGTGCCCCTAACATTATAAATATTTTTAAACATCAGAATTTGTATCAAGTTGATTATTCATATCATATTGATCTGTTTTTATCTGATAACGGTGCTGGCTGTTGACTTGGCATAGCTACCGTGCCATGTTGGAACAAGGAAAATTTTCTTACAATGGAGCATAACACCAGTTTGTGTTCTGCCCATGTGTTCATGGAATGATATCACATGGGAATTTAGATACTAAATATGATGATGTTTGGAATTATCTTGTAAATTTACTGTCATTGGAAATGAAAATTGGCTTCAATGCATAAGTCAATTAAATAGTACTTCCGGTTTAGAGATTAAATTCGAATAGCTTATCAACAAAAGGAAAAATTAAATACCAAGATTCAAGTAACACTAGATACCTAAACAATACAACAAGTAACAATGTCATGCAAACTCATGTTAAATGCTAGTCATTGAAAATATATCCATGTATGACATTACAATGAATGCCACACATGCCTATTTCATTGTATCACCAAGAGAATATTTGCTGCTTAAGAAAATATCACTATCAACTATCACTTCAATGGTATATTTCATGTAGATCGTGGTTGTGGGAGATATTGAATACAGATTTTCAGGTGAAATAAAGACGGTTCAGCAAGATATTATTATGATGGTACCATACCATTCACAGATTGGAATGGGATTACTTGCACTGGTGAGTACACAAACTTATCACTTAAAGATGTAATTTTGCTTATCCAATCCCAGTCAATCTGCCTCTCCCCTTTTCAACAAGATTATACTCATTCCAAATTCAAAATGAAAATGGCTGATTTTGACACAACCCTGTAAGTGATTGGACATCAAACTGATCAGGTAAACTAGAGAATTTATTGGAAGCCATAAAAATGAGGTTAAAGCCAAATCTCCAAAGATGCTCACCATGCTTCCCTTCATTTATCCCTTATCTAAAAATAGCTAGCTTCACATATCTATATCTATGTATCTCTTGGTAATATGACGAGACAGAATATTTCAAATGTAACAATTGGAGAGACTTTCTCAAAAGCAACCGGTGATTCAAAATCAAGTGACTAGCATGTGGGGACCAAATGTGATTTTTGATTTTGAAAGGTTCCTTGATATCCCTGCCATTACATTTGGAGTGATAAATGAGTTTGTTGGTCAAAGCATTGAAGGTTGACAGATGATACTATCCACAAGATTGATGCTTAATGCTTACCTAGTAATATATGATTTATCCTTTGATGACCAACTCTCAATTAGTTGGAACCCTAGATTGCTTTAATGAGCAAGAGTTTAATAGACATGGTGATAAACTCTATCTTCACTTGAATTATGTATGGCTACCATGTGCACAACAAAATAAACTATATTCAAGTAGGCTGGTCAAACAAGATTGCTGCATTTTGCTTGCCCCCCATGCAAGCTCAAACGAGTCATTCAAATAATGAAAGAAAACAATGAAGGAGTTGGAGATTGATGATAGTAGGCAAGTATTGAATGAGAACATCAGAACCACACACCAATACTCACACCTAATTTATTTGAACTCTCATATTGCATTTTTGTCAATTTGTTGTCAAGACTTCATAATTTTCACCATAATGGCAGACTTACAAGCGTACCATGAATGGATCCTTGAATTGGAATATATCAGTTTTTAGGGAGGGGGGCAGCCCATGGGAAGCCAAGTTCATGACATCAATTATGTCTGTGGCACTAAAACTTAATTGCAATAAAACACAACTTACTTCATCTTGTATAGATATAGAGGCAGTGCAATTAAAGGATTGCTTGTTATTTGGATTAGATCCCAGAAGCATTATCATCCAATTAAGGAAGTGGTGATGTATAAAGGCAAAGAGCATCATTGCAAATAAGTTGGTAACAAAGGTAACCATTCAACCATCAACATAATTGAAAATAATCCTTCTTCCTTCTTACCATGGACCAGAGTGAGAGAAGCCCAAAAATCCTAAGGTATGCTTCAATCCATTGTGCATTGGGTGAGGGGAAACATGCACCAAAAACTTTGGCATGAACCACCTAATGGCGGACATTAAAAACTGTCTTTTGACCTCCACTGAAAAAGTGTTGTAACTGAGATTGTGACAAATTTCTTGATTGGGATGTGATGCCTTCAAAGGCATTAAAAGAGCCAAAGGATAATGTCAACAAAAATTGTTGTCAACAACACACACCAGTAGATGTTGCTTGGTGATACAACAGGATGGGACAAGCAAGGAATGCAAAATAAAACAGCTCCTTGCTAGACTAGGAGAGAGGGCTATCAATGAAGTAGATCAGTGATGTAATAAATAATTAGATGATGGAGGGGGGGTGACAAAGAAGAATGATCTTGGTACTAGATGGAGAATGCCATGGATTGGATTGACAGCATGGCAAATACAATTCTTTTTTGTCATTTTTTTTTTCATAAGGGTGGCAAATTTCGTATTGTTTGCCCGTAGACAAATGTGACACCGGGCCGGCGCCCGCCACAAAATTATCCAAATAGGAATCCGTTTAAAATCTGTTGATATTGAACGACGCCGGAACATATTAATTCGGAGCACATGATGTTGCACATGAAAATGCTACGCCATCCACATTATCACACAAAGCACCCATAAACAACCATTACCTCGCCACCCAACAAACCATCATCAGCCTCCTGCCCCATCAACGGGACTCCATAACGACATCACGCATCCATAGCGTGAACCAAAGGTGGGGCCGGGCGTGAGGAGCTTTTTGGGAGTGATGAGCGTGCAGGGAGTGTAGGGAGTGAGGAGCGTGCTTGAGCGTGTTCGGAGTGAGGAGCATGATGGGCGAGTAGGGAGTGCAGGGAGTGGATTTGGTGGGTGAGGCGCCATTTTTGGGTATGGGGGGGGTCTGACTTCATCGGATGGTTCAGATGAATCATTTGGATGGTGTTGATCATTAGGAGGATGGAAGATGGTGGCCATGGTGATGGTTGGGATAGAGCTGGAGGTAGCCGGAAGGGACGACGGAGAGGGATTCCCCCGCAGGGACGAAGGCGGGCGTTCCGTTGGGGTACAATACACCGTTTGGCTGTGGTGGTAGATTGCGATTTGGGAGTGGTAGACGGACGGGATGTTGGATGTGCTGGTGGTGCGGTCGTCCGATGATGTGGCAGCGCATAGGTAGGAGGATGGGTTGTGTGGTTTGTGTGCTGGTTGATTGTGGTTCTTTGATTCGTCTTTGCTGTCGTCCAAGCTGTGCTCTATATCATCAACGTCCTCCGAATCATCGAAGAATTTATCGCTCAAAACCGAATCCTCATCGGTTCATATCCGCGTGTCCTCCGGGCAAGATTGATGGAATGCAACGTGCTCTTCTTCCGCTTGTTTCGTTGGATTCGTTGGATGTGTAACACTCACTTGATACATTGTATGCATTTCATTCATGGGCTGTTGCATTTCTTATATTTGTTGAGGTTTTCACCAAAAATATATTTACTTAAATTGACCACTTCAAAGGTTGATTTGTTTTAGTTATTTTTCAATTGCGCTAACGTTAATAATAAAACGATGAGAAATAGTAGTAATGAATTTACTCGTAACAATGAACATTGAGAAATAACCTTGGCCGTCACACCCACACCCGTCCCCACCTTCAAATTCCTCAACACCGTCGCACCTCAATGCAAAATCACACCATCTCTAACTTTCGGATGTCGATCCCCCACTTCTTTCCCCGTACCACCCAACGTCACCCCTACAGAATTGTCAATTGTCACGTCCTCACCCACCAAGGCCGTCTCCCCGGCCATCACTCCCACCCACGTTCAAATACGACCCTCCCCCAATCACTGCTGCCGGATGAATGTCCGCGGAATATTTGGAACTGGCGTCCACCACACCCGCATCCTCCTCTTCCATATCTTCCCCTCGGACCAACGCCAGCAGTGCCATTTCGTTCGCGCGATGAGGTGTTGCACGTTGGTGGTTCCAGGTAGGACACCGACACCACCTTGTCGGACGGCAACGAGGCGATGCACAGTCGTTGGCGAAAGGCAAGATGTGGATATTGCGCTAGGTTTGACACTAGAAAAGCGGTAGATTCAGGCAGCAATGAGGCATTGCTTGCGCATTCTTATTGCTTTGGCATTATTTGATGTGAGCTTGC
The DNA here is from genome assembly GCA_036939595.1 of Thalassiosira livingstoniorum. Classification (NCBI taxonomy): domain Eukaryota; phylum Bacillariophyta; class Thalassiosirophyceae; order Thalassiosirales; family Thalassiosiraceae; genus Thalassiosira; species Thalassiosira livingstoniorum. The sequence goes on along the minus strand of JALLOT010000028.1, from coordinate 439 downwards.
TATTGCTGATTGATGCCCACAAACTCGCACTAACATGAGGAGTTTAGGCATTTGGTCTAGTGTGTAGAATATAGTATGTATTCAACAGGGGGCATTAATAAATTTAATTTTCAAAAAACACTAACAAAAATACTCTAACTAAAAAAGTGCCGGTGACGTTGGCACGAAGGAAAGTGGTATTTAAAGTACATACATGTAAAATCACGCATTATTTGCCACCCTTATTCCAAGCCAGACAAACGGAATACCCCACCACGTTTAGTATATTGTACTAGTACTACATACTAAGACATAGTAGTACTACCATACCTATTGTAGTACCATATCTTACTCCTATGTGCGTTGTGGTAAGTATCTATAGTACTTACTACCATACCATATGGTATCCAATCGACCCTAGATTGGGCTAACATGGACCGTGCGCGCGGCAAAAAATACT
>JALLOT010000027.1:0-32911 GCA_036939595.1 Thalassiosira livingstoniorum | reverse complement strand
AAAGTTCACAAGAACTCAAGAAAATCCATGAAAACAGTCAAAATGTTTTGAGAACGATTTCTGTTCTATTAAATCCAAAATGATGTAATATTCATTTATTTTTCTTAAAAAGAATGGTTTTATCGCTATTATTGTAGTACTCCTATTAATTGTAGTTCTACCACGTTCGTTCTACTACCATACCAAACGTTAACAAGGTTCCTGATGAGGTTCGCTCGCTCATGTTCGCTCATTTTCACCATACTGTTGTATGTGGTTGTATCGTCGTAGTGCATTGTACAATACACTTGAACCTACTTGAACCTACTTGAACTTACTCCTAAGTACTAAGTACAATACAATACCCTGCCTGCCTGTGTCGTACCCAATTGCTCTTTTCACAACATAAAAGAAGGGATGCAGACTGAGGCAGAGCGAGATAGGTTGGTGCCATTCTCAGGGATCATAGACAACACTGCAATTGTTCCAGCATGATGAACAACTTTAAGAATGGCTTTGGCTTCGGCCGTAATAGTTCCTCATCCGAGCCAGTGAAAATAGAAGGGAGAGGGCAAAAGCGAGAACAGGATTGGGAGTCATTGATCGCAGATCTCGAGGACGATCTGGAAGACTGCGACAACTCACAGAGAGCAGTGTCCGACACTGACTCTGAGGAAACGCCAAAGTTGCAAGATGACGGGTCTGACAACCCCCCACTTTCTGAGCTGGATGAGACTTCGCCTGATTGGCGAGGAATATCTTCCGATGAGGACGCTTGTGGAGTGAGTGATTTTAGTTTCAATGGAAACAGCTCCGGCGTTAGAACTGGACTGTTGCTCCCCGCAGCTTCTTCTCGGTCTTCGCTGCAACCGCTGAAGGATTGGATTGCAGTCAATGCTTCAAAAAATCAAAGAGATATCTCTCAAATAGGAAAGAAGATCGATAAGGATTATCTTGAGAAGGCGGCCCGTTTGGCGCTATCGTTGGCTGTAAAGCTCGACTCTCATACACGACCAGATTCTACGACTATTGTTCTCGATTGCGACATAACCATTTCCAATATTCATGTGACCGGCGTTTCGAGCGACGAAGCAGACTTTATCAATGTGACAAACGTAATGGGCGATGGGAGTGAGGACAATGGCATCACTGATAGATCGATTCATGAAAACACTGGCCAAAGTAAAAGATTGGCAATTCATAACTTGGGTCACGTTTTCGCTGAATTATTTTCTCAGGGCACTTCTTTGAAGCACAGAGCCAACAGTGCGAAGCTATCTGCAACTGCAAGCAACGGGGGGGCTAGCTTTGGTCGCTCTCTCAAGATTTCTAACGACGGGGGCGGTGATGATATTTTCTTCACTCAGAAGCAACGTCGGCGATTTGGTGAGGAAAAAGAACAAAGTATCAGCACCTTGCTTCAGCTAGAGGGTTTGCCCAGCTCTCTCTGCCGGCTCATTTCTGATATGATTGGCAGCAATGAAGATGATAATGACTTATTCCGACATGACAATGCAATCTCCTCGTTCGCCGATGTTGTGTCGGACCTGCAAGAGATGGTGGAAAATCCTACATCGTTTCTGCACGACTCTCTTCTATTGAGATGGAAGCCAGTTGTGAAGGAAAAATTGTACGGCAGGGAAAGCGAACTTCGGCAGTCATTGGCTGTGGCGGAGAGAGTTCATCAGCTTGGAGAGGAACCATTTGAAGACCAATTCTCACACGCTTATTTTGGAGCTCAAAAGAAAACAGAAGTTCTTATCTTATCTGGCCACAGTGGTTCTGGCAAAAGTACCCTCGGAAGAGAAGTCGGTGCGCGGCTGGAAGAATCAGGATGGCACACTCTCTACTGCAAGTTTGATAGAGCAATCCACTTTCAACCTTTATCGCCTCTTACGTCAGCTTTCGATCAATACTTCGCAAACCTTTTGTCGCAGTCAACTGACGTGGAATCCCGTGAAGATATTCATGAAATCAAACGAAAAATTCTCAGCTCTTTCGACGAGGAAAATATGGGCATTCTATTGCATCTCATTCCTAACATGAAAACTTTCCTTTCAATTGTGGACTCGTATGAGGTGCAGCACGTCGTGGACAATTTCCATTTGGGTGATATTATGGCGTCACAAGCATGTTTGCACCATCTTTTTGTCCTGTTGATGAAGGCGATATCCTTCAATGGCGATCCGATACTGTTATTCTTAGATGACATGCAGTGGGCTGACACCGCGTCGCTAGAATTGATCATTTCGGTTATGCAAGGTGTTGGATGTGAGGTTCATAATGGTTCTGATGGTGAAAAGAGTGGATATTTTCCTGTTTTGTTCCTTGGTTCGTACCGAAGTAATGAAGTTGCTGATTCTGACCTTCTCAATGTGGGGCTCCAGCATTTGAAGAGCCGCGAAGACATTTGTCTCACAGAAGTTGCACTTCAAGATATATCATGCAATAGTACAAACTTGATGATATCTGAAGCACTCTGCTATCCCAGACGACTTACCAAACCTTTGTCTAAGATCATTAGCGAGAAGACCCAAGGAAACCCGTTTTACATCAAGGAGCTTCTCAATGACTTGATAGCCGAAAATCTCTTGAGCTACAGCCTGTCTTCCAGAAAATGGGAGTGGGATGAAGATTTGATACAGGGCAAGACAGTATCAGACGGTGTGGCGGAACTTTTAACTCGCAAACTGTGTCGACTACCGAAGGATGTTCTTTTGGCTTTGAAAGTCATGTCGTGTTTTGGATCAAAGGTGTCGCCTCATGTGCTTGCACTCATCGATGGCATCTGTGGAAACACTAACATTAGAGGAAGCCTGGACTGTGCGATTGAAGAAGGATTAGTCCAGAAATCAAATGAGTCTTTGAGCTTTGTACATGACATGATTCTTGAATCGGTACAAAGAGATATCGATCCTGATACTCAGTTTTCCATGCTGCGTGAAATTGCTGAAACCCTGCTTGCAAAAACCAAGGATGAAAGGGAGGATTTGATTCTCTTCATTGTCGTTGACTTGATAAATCGAGTGGGTCCTGAGAGAACACTCAAGGACGATGACCGTTTGCGCAATGCAGAGTTGAATCTTGTTGCTGGTAAAAAAGCAATTCAAACCCCTGATTTTGCTTCGGCTGTCACATATCTCGAATCAGGCATAGCCTTCCTTAGCGAAGACCATTGGAAACAGCACTATGCCCTCAGTCTCGAATTGTTCCAAAATGTTGCATTTGCGCAGTGGTCTCAAGGGAATACAGACGTGATGAATTCAAGACTGCAGTCGATATTTGATAACGCAAAATGCTTTGAAGACAAAATTGACTCTTTTCAAGTGCTTATCGTATCGCTTGGTATGGATGGCTCCTCAGTGGCGAAATCTTTTGAACACGGATTTGTTGTACTTGGGCATCTTGGCGAAACCTTCCCTTCCACTCCTGACAACGAAACAATTGTACGAGAATTGATAGAAACCAAGAACATGCTACATCAGTTCATGCAAAATTCTTTACATGACTTTCCTGTGATGCAAGACAAGAAAAAGATGGACGCGTTAAACTTTCTTGCGATTATGCTTACTCAAAGTTATCAGGTAGGAAGTGATAGTGTCTTTTCCAGTCTTGCTTTCCATCAGTTTTGTCTTTAATCTTCATGTTTATCACAAAATCTAGCAAAAATCAAGGTTCTCGACATTAATTGCCTGCAGGGTGGTCAGATTATCAATAAATCATGGCATAGGTCGGTATTCTGCTGTTGGTATTGCTAGTCTAGCTTTGTGCTATGTGACTGTGTTCAATGATGTATCCGAGGGTTACAAGATCGGTAAAATCGCACTTGAACTTGTCAATTCTACAAAATGTAGCAAAGATATCCCAGAGGTTCATGGGGTTTTATTTGGTTTAGTGAATTTTTGGAAAGAACCGATACAGGTAAGAAAGGGTCTTATGCACGGACTTTGAGTAAATCTCCTTTTTAGTCTCTAACTTTTTCCACTTTTTCCCCAACCTATCAGGCTCTTTTGCCGTCTCTCATGAACACCTCAAAGATGGCCATGAATGTAAGATGTGTATTTCTTTTGTGTATAGTTTTTGATTTTATCAAGAGCTAAAGAATCAATTTAACTTCACTTGATTTAAAGACTGGAAGAATTGACGGTGGTCTATCAAGTCTGATGCTTTATTCTTATCGGGCATTTTTCTCTGGCTCAAATTTACTTTCCCTGAATAGAGATGTGCCAGTATTCATCCGCCAAATGGTACGCACATTTCAATATTATATCATACCTATTTTCTTACGAACTTCATGGTCTGACTCACTTTTTCATTTCATGGCAGTCATTATACAAACGAACAATATTTCACATGAGTCTTGTGAGTGTGAATCATGAAAATTTGCATATTTGTATCTATGGTGCATGTGAATCACGAGCTATGTTTCTTTGTTTCTAGGTTCCAATGTTAAATACAATCAAGTCCCTCGCAATTAATTCTTGCCATAATCAAAGTTGTGAAAACGATAATCAGAACCTCGCGAATGCTTTCAATCAAAAGGAATTGAATGTAGCTGAAAGCATTGTCATAATGAAAATGATGAAGAGTGTCATCTTTCTAGATTTTGACGTAGGTGAAGACGTTGCAAAGCAGTATCTCACACTTTTTGAAAGCCACGACAAAGCCTCAAGACAATTCATAAACATTTATCGCAATTTCTATGGGGGGTTGATTTCATTTCATTGTTTTCGCAAGACCCAGGATGAATTCTGGAAAGAAAGAGGATTGTATTCAATACGCAAAATGGAGGAATGGAACAAGGACTGTGAATGGAACTTCCTCAACAAGCTCAGAACTTTAGAGGCAGAGTATTATTTTTCTGTTGGAGAATTCGAAAAGGCTGAGACTGCTTATAATGAGGCTGTAACAAAAGCTAGAGATCATCGTTTCGTACACGAAGAAGCAATTGCATCTGAATTGGCGAGTACTTTCCATACAGAAATGGGTGGGAAAGAACTCAAAAACGAATTTTTGATGCGTGCTGTTGAATGCTATAGAAAGTGGGGTGCCCAGGAAAAAGTAAAAGCTCTCCTCCAATCTGTCCAATCCAATTAAACTGCAACATGACATACTGTTTAAAGATTTCATATTTTCATTAAAAACAAATCTGGGATCGATTAAAATAATGTTGAAAATATGACTCTTAGACACTCAAAAGTAGCAGCCACCAACTCCTGTAAGTGTTCAGCACTGAAGAAATTATTTTTGTCATTTTTCTTTGTCATTTATCCAAAATCCCTTCCTCATCTAGTAAACATAAAATCTACCAGTTGATTTTACCTATCTTCCTGTACTTACTTGTTTTTCTTTTGCTTCTAATGTACATCATATTATGTAAACTGAATTGGATTGAGCTGTGTGGGATTTTTTTGATCTTTTTTACTTGGTGTCATCTGATTCTTGCCTTTGAATCAACTGTCCAAGATCATCTTCAGTTTTTATTGGCCATTATCTTTCCTGAAAGTATTTTAGCTCCTGCACATTATTTGTTGCCTATTCCTTGTGATCCCCCTTTTCAGCTTCAAGCAAAACCATTCTGGCTCAGGATCACCAATATTTATCTCCAAAAGATTTTCTGAGCTGCAAAATGGATTGGTTGGTTGACAAGTTTTGAACACTTCACATTATTGCTTAAAGTTGATGATGCTACAAAATACTATGATGCACCATGTTTCAAAAACAAAAGAATTAAAAATTATTAATCCCTGCAAAGTACATTATGCAATATTAATAATGATAACATGGTAGATAGCTTTTTTATTGGGATGGATGTGACAAAAAGAACAATCTACATAACCTACAGTAGTACCATCAAAAGTACTTCACAAAACATATGCAGGAACGTCTGTTTCCTGAATCAGAACAGGATGCATTTTCAATCTAGGTCAAAAAACAAGTAAAAAAGCTACCTTTCAAAATAGAGTAATAATAGATATGCAAGTGGTTCATTGACAAAACTAATATAATATTATGTAAAAAAAGTGAAAATATCAATTACAAATATTGAAATAATGAATGATGGATGAGCAACAGTACTGTTCTCTGAACCAAATATTGTACACAGTAATGAAGAAATAAAAGGAAAATCAGCCTAAATACCAGTGTGAGCTACAAAAAATAGAGATTTCAAAAATGGCAAAGTAAATTCAATTCAAGAGATAAGACTACTAACTCCTATCTATTTAATCTATTCAAACTTATTCGGACAAGGGAATAAAACTATTCTGGGGAATAAATTTGTAAACACTTTTCTCGTGTGAGCTTCCTATATGTAATATCATCACGGAAGCCATTTAATGTGTTGAAAAAGTGAGTGGCCTACTTGTTGAGAATTTGTTGGTCTTGATCAAGCTAGGGGGTAGCTCCCAAAAAAAATGGAAAATTTTCAAAGGGGTTGGATAAAGCATTTTAGTGCTTCAAAACGACATATGGACCTCAATGAAGTCTCCTGAAGGTTTGGTTCAAAAATATTGAGCCATTGGTGAGTAATGAGTGTGCCCTATTTGAGGCAAAAATGTGCTCTGTGTGGCTAATCCTGAGGGTTTGCAGGACATAAACATTAGAAAAAAAACTAATTAAAAAACTGTTCAAAGATTGTGTAGAAATCTGTAATTATGAACTATTTACAATTCATGAATCAAAAGTACATTACAGTTATGTCCTTGCTCTTCATTATTGCATGCCAATAGGTTCAAAAAGAATAATTTCATCTACAATACCAGAAGAAATTGAATAATGTGCATGCTGGTGCTCAATAATTTTTCATTTTTGATTTTGTGGCCTTGATTTGAACACACATAGAGGCAGATTTAGATATACGCCTAGTAATTCACACTATTGTATCCGTTGCTCAACAGTCATGGACAAATCCAAGACATCAAAGACAGTGTATGAGTTAACAGGAGCCAAATCAAATGACTTCATTAATAGGGCATCTTTTAGTATCTCCAATTTTCCAGCATTGTTGGCAGCATGGGCTTGCAACATGGGCTTGAGACTCACCATCTCTATCTTTAGCTTCTTGTTGTGCTCCTTGAGCTTTCTCATATCATTCTGCTCTTGTTTGATTTAATTGAAGGCATCTTTAGCAAGCCCCATACACACACAGCACTGTGGGGAAATGGTGGTAGATTTGAGGTTTTGTTTCCCTTCTTGCAGAGGAAAATGCAATGGTAGGCTTGGATTTTGGTGACAGCAAAAGGTGATGGTTGGATTGACCCCAATACTGGACTTGGAGGAGAATTGTTCCTTTTTTGAGTACAGGAGTATTTGTTTCAGAGAATGTGTGTACAGAAATTGTTGGTGAGGAGGAGGCTTTCTTGGGCCTCATGGGGTCTCCATTATGTGCATAATAGTATTGAAACAAAAATGAAAGTAGTGTCAGTAATCGAATAAAATTGATTAGGTTTCATTCACAGAAACTAGAAATTGATTTCAACATAAAATTATGCCACAATGCGCCTACTCACCTGGATCTTCCCATACAACCACAATACCACCTCTGGATAGTCAACAATGCATCTTCCATAATCAAATACCTCCTCCTGTGCTGCATGCTCCTCATCCAACTCTGAATCAAAGTACTACTCAAACTTTGATGAAACACATGATGACTCTCCAACTTCTTATCATGTGGTCCCTTCCTCGTAAACACCTTTCTCTTACTAAACGGTGCATCTGTCTTTGGAAAGGTCATGGGATCTGGCTGACATCGCATAATGAAAATTTGATTTGCATGAGTGATGGACCCATCAACATTTGTTTATTTACAGGTTTAGCATCTTCTTTCAGCAACACATCCAGGAACTCATGGTACCTACTTAGGTATCAACCCACTTACACTTACATAATTATGTGGGGATCTTCTGACATCCCACAATGGGCCTCTGTTGATCCCACAATGACAAAGAAATCAAAGATAAGGCAGATCTGAACCAATCACATTGGACAAAAGTTTATCCTGATTGTCCTTTATCATAAAAATGCCTCCTCAATGGATGACTTTCCTTTGATGATAGAAGCATGGGATACATGAGGTCAAAGTTTTATTTGGAAGCAAGGTGTGTATCATTTGCTTGCCATTACAAAGTATTTCTTTTAATGAAGTCAGCAATGGAAACTCATGAAAGTGAATCATTTGCACTCTAATAATGATATTGTACAATTTTGTGCAAGAAAAGTGGAATGTTCATCAATGGCACCAGTTCTGCAAACTCTTATTTCCTTCTCCAACAGCTTTTAACATGGTTGATAGATGTTTGTGGCAAGGTGTGGAGGTGGGTAGACAATAGGAAGACATTGTGTTTTGTCAAGATTTCTTTCTCTTCTGACCTTATTATTTGACAAAATCTATTTTTTTAGTGGATTTTTATAATATTTCATGAGTTTTTGTGAGTTTTTGTAAATTTTTGTGAGTTTTTGTGTTTTTTGTGAGAGTTTTTGTATATTTTTGTGCACAGCCCACAAAAACACAAAAACTCATGAAATAGCTAAATATGATGGTTAATTCATTAAATAAAATTTATTTTGTTCATCCATTAAATTAATTGCAAACTTTATGTTCACCAGATACTATTTCCATTTCAAACTATTTCTGATTCATGTCACATTGAAGTCACAAAAGAGCTAAATTTTCTAACTTTTAACGATAAGTACATGACTCTGGGATGTTCCATTATTTTAGGTGGGGATCTAGGACAAAAGGCATTAAATCAATTTCCATATCATGCATTAAAAGAAATCTATCTTTTTTCAGCAAATCACTAACCTGGCAACCAAACAGAATACTTCAGGAACATTTGGTATGATAAATAATACTTGAAATCAAAATATATGAAAATAGAAGAGGATGTCAAATTTAGTAATAGTGAAAATTCCAATGACTTTGTCCAATCACATTATCCCTTTGTATTAGCAGAGATCAGAACAACAAATGTAGAACAATAATAAAAATTCAGTGTAACATAGCTCTTATATTTCACAATCAATTGAGCTCACTGTGTGTTTTTCCTCCATATTTTTTAAAATTTTTCATAGTGTGTTGTGTGTTTTGATCTTATTTCATTTCATGGCAATCAGTGTTTTTACTTTTTTTATTTTGCTTCCAATTTCCTTAACCTGATATTATTCAAAACCAATTTTGTTGGAAGGTCCTGGTATAAAGCCAGATCACACAAAATTTACTGAAATAAATTGGGCTCATGACTGTCTGTCAAAAATTATAATTACCAAAGAGAAACTGCAGCTATTTCAATGGTTTTAGCCCTCTCAGTGATTTGATGGATCCCATGTGTACTACTTTTGCAGGTATTTAGACAAACTTCATATTCTAGCAACACTGATCACTTTATTTGATCTTTTCATGCTAATCTTTAGGCCATATAGCATCTTTGTAATCTATTTTTCTTTTCTCCCAACTCAGGAAATTATCATCATAAGCAATTATATTTTATTTTGTTTTTGCACAAAAACAAAATGTCTATCAAAGAACTAATATGTGTACTATGTACAAAATATCATCTTAGTATTCAAGTCTTCATGTGTAGTAGTCTGAATGGTTTCCCTCCTGTATAACCACTAAAATCCCTGTTCAAGATAAAAGTATTTTTGTGCAGCTCTTGCAATCTTGATGTGTGTATTCATTGAGGTTCAAGTATTCAAAGATGTATTTTTTTAATTTATAGTTTGAGAAATTTTATGTAACATTGTTTTCTTTGCCTTGTTGCCTGTTGTATTCTTTTCAACCAGACTACTCTGTGATATCCAGTATTTTGAGGCTGAAATAAACTTATCCAATGAATTGAAGTTCATACTCATCATGTAACTTCCTGATAAGGTTTAATACTGTGAACTAATACACAGATGTTGTCTTTGAATCAGTGTTCCTTATTTATCGTTTTTATCTTTTCCAAGTAATATCAGCTAATGATATGCGTTGTGAATATCAATTTTGGGGTTGCTTCATTTCTTACTTTCTTTCATGCGGGATTTAAACTTCACATCAAAAAAAAACAAAATTTTCAAATCATTCTTATATGGTAACTTCATACATTACAATTTGGATTAAGTTTTACTTGGTACTTTTATATCTCAATGGATAAATGTGCTTTATTTGAGATTTTTTATGAAATAATTCTTCCTGCATTGAAAGAATCCATCACCATTTTAGAATGTATCTTTTATTTTTTCACTATCCCTCTACACCCTAGGAACTGTATAATAGTACTTAAGCTTAAGATCTTTGTGCTTGTCATAAACTTAGTTGTAGAGTCTACTGCTGCATGCAGCAGCTGTTAACTAGTCACAGTCCATTCTTCATGATATTAGACAGCTGAGCACAAATGTGCTATGGTAGAGACACTAGTGTGTAGGCTAGAATTAAGTGCTATGTGAAGCTTCTTCTAGTGATATTGTCAGAAAATTTATTGGTGGTGCATTTGAATGTGTTGTAGGTCAACTTTAAAAAATCTACCTAGAACTTAGTACTTACCTACATAATCACTCATCACAAAACCCACCATTCAGACCAACAGCCAACTTCCAATTTCATTGACAATTGCACACCCAGCTTAAAACACTAAAAGGCCCTTCCCCATCACATGGGAACTGCATATATGTGTCACAGCCACTCAACAGGGCAAACAGGCACACTATGTTAAGTGGCTGTGACCACAGGGCATTTGCCATTGTTGCAGCACATTTGCCATCAGTGGTGACAACAAATGGCATTTGCCTTGACTGCCAGCAAGGCCTCCAACTTGGAGGTCCTAATTGCACTAATTGATTGATATAATGGCAATCAAATGGCATGTGATGTCAACAGACTGTGTTGACCCTGTGTTGAAGGAAAAACTTCCAAGTATTACTATTTTAATCAACATTTTATTTTTGTTACAAAATTTTCTCCCACCTATTTGTAACATAACTAGAAACCTTAGCTAATATGTTATAACTCATTAGTAATTTAGTTTAATGTATAAAATAATATATCCCCAGGTGTTTTTAATTTAAATTGACTGCAAAATATTTTTTTAGCAAAGTAGAATTTTGTATTTTTACTAACAAATACTAGTAAAAGTGCAATTTTAGGTACTCTTATTGTACCTAAAAGTCAGAGTGTAGAGGGATACATTGATTTTTGTCCTATTTTCTGTAGATTTTCTGTTGTGGGCCATAAAATTTTGACTTCTAACATTGGATATCAGTAGTGTAGCTTGTATTTTGTATTTATTTTGATCTCAATGTTTATCGATTTCAAGAATTTGCATGATTTCACAAAGATGATTTGTGTAATCCCAAACATCACCTGAGTTTTGATTGTTCAATTAGAATTTTTGAGGAAATTATTCTTATAATTTTTTTGGAATGAAAAATTTGACCTCACTGAAAGGAGCCATAATCAAAGCCACAGAACTAAATTTGGCACAAATAATATGTACAATCTCTCTTCAAGCTATACTAAGGAGTATAAATTATCTCAGTGATTCAATGTCAGGTGTGAACACAACAAGTACTACTTTCATTGGACTGTTTTTAATATTGCTCACACTATGACTAGAGTTAAACTTCAAGATCTATGGTACTCTCCCCCTGGAGAAAGGTGTCAGGTCAAATCAGCCATACAGTCTTTTAGTACCTCTCAGAGTATTTCATGTCATTGGATCAAGGAGTGCCAAAGCCAAGAGATTACAATCAAAACAAGTATTCTATGCAAAATCATGAAAATACAGCTATTAAGCATTGCAATATTTGTATAAAGTGTGTATTTCTCCCATCTTATATTGGAATATTTAAATGTGCCACGAAAATTCTGTTCATTGTCATTACAACATTTCTGGTTAAATCAATTGGGTTCTGGGATTTTTACAAGAACTGCTTGTCTCGAGAGCACTGACTATAGAGCTGAGAGAGCTTTGTGACAAGTCATACATCTTTTCAGGATTGAAAAATGATGATCAAAGATACTGGTGGGAATCAATCCTCCCTTGACATTGAGAACAAAAAAATAGTACTTCAATAACCTGAAGTCTTATTGATGAGTGAGCTAGTACAACATGTTGATTAGTGTGTGTTTACCATCCAGAAAGTTTTGGCCAAGAATATAAAAGAAGAAGTCAATTGCAATTTATCAAAAAAACAAGTTCTTTAGACAAATCATTCATAAGTATTTACTCGCAATACTTTCAGCAATGAAGTGGAAAATTTATTTATTTCTTCTTTCAATAGGAAAAATACTCTGAATTATGGAACAAAAATTGTGGACACGAATTGAATCCATTCACAAATGGAAACACATTCTCAGTCAAATTTCTTGAGCATTCACTGGAGTGAATAATCATTTCTAGTCCTACAAACTGGTTCATTTTAAGGATTTCTCCTCGAAGCCATTGGGTAATTATTCGTGTTCATCACTTCCTAACTTGACTTTCAGCCAATGGACTTTTACCATAGGGAAAAAATATTTCACAATGGTCTACCCTTAACAGTGAAAAAAAAACTACGCAAACAGGAAAAAATCACTGTCAAAATCAATAGAGAAAAAATCCTAAATCTATTTTTCATTGTGGAACAAAAGCACCCCCTTACAAAAATATTCATCAGAGGGGCTTTAAAAAACAAACACTTAAATTAGTTCTATTGGTGTCAAGACTTAATGAGAATCCATCTTCTATTTATTTTCTTGGACTATTTCACCAGGCAACATTATTCTTTTGGAAGGTTTCATTTCATCGAAGGTATTGGGGCACGTTGTCTTTTTATTACATAAATCAAAATATAGGGTTCGAAAAGTTACTGTTCAATTGTTTTCTCAATTGGAAGTTGGTATTTCTCAAGAAATTTAGAGCGCTGTTTCTTGGCCGAGGAACGGACAAACCGGTGAATGAGAGACAAAATGCATGTGGACAAAAAACTGATGAACCAGGCAAAGAGGACATCTCATGGCTGGGCCCATTGGCTGCGTTGTTTTTTTAGTTTACCCGAATAGTATTCTATGCACAAAAACATTTAAATTATGCTGGCATTTTGAGCATGCAGACTTTTGTTTGGGCCTATTAAGTAAGATGGGCAAGAAGAAAGAAGGACATTGTTATTGATCCAATTTGTTATGGCAGTTGCATATGGGAAATTCCTTGAATAATGTGAATTCATGGAAATTCTTTGTCCAGCATTTCTCTTCACGACAGAAATGGGTTACGTACCGGGGGGCTTTTCACTCCGATGTGTCCTTTCCTTTCATTTCCCTTCCATGAACAAAAGTGTTCATTTTATTCGACCATACGGTGCTTTCTTTTCAACTTACTCTGTATCACAACTTCATTTCGACAACAAAACCCAGCAACGACTTGTTCAATATGCATCGCATGTATATATTTTGTAACTTCTTCGTTTCTCTATGCATCACCCCCACCTTGTCTCCTACATCCAAGAATTTTCCTACATAGCGTCCCCTTAATAAAACCTCAGGTATTTTCCAACGGCCTATGAATAATACCAGCAGCCCCCGCAAGAGTTGTGAAGACACGATCTCTACATGATCGTGCAAGCACAACCCCCGTCTCCGCCCCCCTTCCTCCTATGCCACCTCCGTTTATAACCTTGCAAATACTGCAACTGTTTCTCGTTGATCGCCCCCCTCCGATTACGTCGAATCATAGTCACCGCCTCCAGTGCATCCATTTTCTCAAATTCAATCAAAGCAATCGCCACAAGGACGGGGGCCCTCCCAAGTCCCGCAACGCAATGAACCGCAATCGTAGGATTAGTGGCACCACTGGCGTTGGCGCTCGAGCCGTTATTCGTCGCACTGCCACTGGCAATCGGACCGTAAAACCGATCCTCCACCAAACGCAACCACCCGTCCAGAACCCCATCCGGCGGACTCTGCCCATCATCATATGCCATTTCGTGCAATTCGATCCCTGCACTCTTGAGTTCACTCCCAAGGTAGGTCGGTTCGCACACTCGCACCACGTCCGTGACGCAGTGCCGTTTCAATTCCTTGATGTAGAGGTGGAGGTTGCTCTGGCGGGGGGCATCCATGATGAGGAATCGGAGGGTGGGGGTGGTTATGAGGGTGGGTTTGGAGGATATGGAGGTCATGCCGGAGTGAGAGTGGCCGGGGGCGGCAGTGGGCTGCTCAATGGATGATTTCCGAAGGGTCATCGGAGAATCGAGGGGTGTCGTTGCCATGGTCGCGGCCATCGTCCATCGATGACGTGAGCGTTCTTGGAGGGGGGGAGAAGGGAACGCGATACTTGTGGGGTTACCATTCGAAGTGGAGAGGTGAGTTTGAGGCACCTGTGACGGGGTTGCGAGTTGCGAGTGGCTAGATTGTGTGATTGGAAGAGTTTGGAGGCTTCCGAAGGTTGGTCTTGGAGAGCGTGCGCGTACGATGGGGTTTTGTGGCGATAAAATTTCAATGGCCTGCGTCCTGCGTGGCACCTAGCACCAACAACGAGCGATATTGGAAAATGTCACAGCTAATGATCAAGGCGACTCTCTGATGGAAGAATCAATAATATCATCAAATGATGGGATGAAGGCATGGATACAGCTACAAAGTAAAGAGACAGGATGGCTGGCTAGAGTGGTGGATTGGATTGCAATCAGTTTGGTTTGTTGGATGTTGCATAGAGAGCAAAAACCGACGGCAGCGTTTATTTTTTGCACGTTGAAAAAATGATTTTGGCAAGAATAATGGACCATTTTCAGCGAGCCACGACTCGGAACCGGAACCCCCAGGAAGAACAAGGGTAAATCTCACAAGTAAAAAGGTTTTGGATAGTAGAAGAGCAAGTTTTTTGGGGATGTTTTATTTTTTCAATTATTTAGAGATGAGTCCAGCACAGGTCCAGCCACCAGCATCCAGAACTACTTTTTGACTGGGAGATCCAACAAGCTTTGATCAATAAGACCTAATCTTCTCCACATCCATCAAAACAAAGAAATACAACATGATGTATCATACACAGATGATAAGAAGCAATGATTCCAAACCAGCAGTCATAAAAGTGAACTCAGCTTGCTTGTGACCATTATCATGCAGCATCACTCCCTGCCTTGTTAGCTTGGTTGATTGAAACCTTTTTCATCATAATATTATTTATGTGGTACAAGGATGAAACCAACTACTATATGTAGTTATTACTTATACCACCCAGATGAGATGATTGTGTGGTCTAGCAGTATTCAATTGTAAAATATTGGACATGGCTCACAATCTTCTATTTTAGGAAAATAAAACTCTTTTGATAAAAAGGATACTTGATTCAAACTGATTTGGATGTGAAATTGATGTTCTGAGAAATGAATTTTATTGAAAAAATCAAAGCATTAATAACTCAAAACACAGATATTCATTTTTTCATTTCAATAAAAATTAAGGCATATATTGGCATCACTTGCATGCTGGCAATTTATTGGCAGTTTTTTTGAACAAAAAATACAGAAAAAAGCTGCAACAATGATGTCAAAAACATACAAGTTGATCAAAACTCAAATGTTTGGTGCCAAACTTGTACGTTAATACTAAGTTCAATGTTTTTATTTTTCTTCTTGCTAGCAATAGCACCTGCGTATGGTTTTTAATACTAACTCCTATTTAAGAAGGTGAGGATGATATCTGATGCTGTTTATCTCCTGCCACTGCCATTTTGACACTTGATGAACTTCTCCATCATGGTGAAAGCTACAACAGAAATTCTGGCCTTAACTACCAAACTAATATAAATATGTCATATGGCTATGTATGTGTCATAACTATTGAGTCTCTTGATGGTCTAACCTTTTAATGGCTTTGATTAACCTACTTTTGGTAAAGCACAGAAACAGAGAATGCTATCAACCACCTGATGTCATCATCATTATGCAATGATGATATCAAAAATCAATTATTTGTTGCCCATTTCCAACCAAATCAAGAATGACATCATTCATCCTTCTCATGGTGATGATATTTGCCAATTCAAGTACTTCAACATTTGGTAATCTTACATAACAGCATTTGGTACCATAAAGTGTCATAATATTGTACCCTATCTAATAGGAATGGTGGGGGCAGATTTTCATTTTTTTGGGCAGAGTCAAGACTGTTTTTGGGGCATGTTGCTAAAGATTGTCAGCATTTTGGTATTTTTTGGTAGGAAAAAGGCAGTTAAAATGATTAAAAATTATGAGAAAATGATTAAAAATCATGCCAAAATTATGCAAAACAATCTTGTTAATTGGAAGTGATTTCAGTATTTTATTTTTGAGTATTTTCATTTTGGTTATTATAATACAATTGATGATAGCTAAATGTTTTGACCTGGAGCCATTGGATGTTGAAAAATCCTAAAAAGAATACTAATTCAGGGTTGAAAAGTTCTTAAATCAAATAGAGATTTTTTGCTCATAGTGTACCTTTTTGTGTTTTTCAGTTCACTTTAGAGATTTTTTAGCAAAAATAATGCAATTTGAGTTTGTTTTGGGACAAATCCCCTTGAAGTTTGGATGATGTATGTTGTGGTAGGTTGTAATATGAAGAAGTACTTAGAGGCTTTAACAAGTTTGAATTTGGGTGTATTTCAGGGTGTATTTTTTGGTATATTTTTTTAGCATAGAGTTCTATTTTGACATTTTGTGATGGTTTCAGACACTTGAATGGAGTGTGTGCTATGTGCGTTCTTGGTTTGTACTGTAGTCCACTTGTCTGAATCAATGTCTACAAATATTTTCAGTAGCTGTGGTCTGAATTTGAAATTTCAAGTTGCCAATTTACCAATAAATAAAACACAAAATACAACACAGGGAAAGATTCATGAAAAATAAAATAAGCATACATAACACTACATAACTCTACTGTATGATAGTACAATACCAAGGAGAATGTTAATAAAAACTAGCTCAATAATCATCATAGCAACAAAATCATCATTAGTCTTTATGATTCACCTTAGCAGAAACAATGATATTTTTATTGAATATGCTGTAAGTTATTGAGAACTAATCCATCTGAAATGCAGTTCTAAAAACAGTTTTATACATTAAATTGACCTGGAACAATTATGCTAGCCAAATATCACAAAACTCATCTTCTTGGTTGACATGGAGGCCTCACTTCAGATATCCAGGCATTTTGCTCCTATTCCCACCTCAGTTGTTTCCAGATTGATCCGCAGCTACTGTGGCTGATATAATATCTGTTGTATTGAGCTTTTGGTCACTATGAAAAATTATTGGTTGCCCTACCTGCAAGCATTGCTGCTTTTACAACTCAATAACCATGATCAAGCAAATTTGCAAAAGGGTCCTCGTCACCTACAATTTTTTGATCCTCTAGAATTCCACTTTTCTCAAAGTATTCTGTGTTTGATGCTCTACCTATCCACGACTCCTCAGGGCCTTACTACCCACAAAACTGTAGAAAAATCCACCTTTTACCACATTTTCATTATAGTACAACTTAAACATTATATTGAGGCTGATGTTGTCCCACATTACCAACTGAAAAACACAATATCTGTCATTCCATTTTGGACCTTCATTTTTTGTATATCTACTATGCACTTGGTGAATTCCTTCTTCTCTGATCCAGCTTTGAAGGTGCAAGATCAGGCAAGAAGAGAGTTGGTATTTAAAGCAATCATTCTATCATATTCAATTTCTTGTATCAATGCACACATTTTCCCCAACACTAACAGCCCAATATATTCCTTGTATTCTACCACAGCTCCAAAAGATTTGATCATTGAAGTGTTCCTTTTATCCAAAGCCCCCAAATTGCTCTGTACATAAGCTGTCGTGCACCATCCATATGTGACTCCTTTGCAAAATCTACAAACATTTTAGGAAGAACATTGCTCAATTCCTTCTGGTATCATTTGTCAAACATGGACTCAAAAATTATGAATACTCTCAACAAAAGACAAATTAGATGACAAATATTTTGAGGACTCAAAGTGTTTTACTAACCTCCATTGCTGGCAAAACTTCATTCATGAGAATTTAATGGTAGAAAAATGGAATGGATGTTGTGAAACGAGATATTTTTCATTCTGTGAAGAATCTGAGAAGAAACCTTATGAGTGGTTAGTGGTACCATGCAATATTGGAATTTTTATCAAGAATCATGGTGAATTGCATTGTTGATAATATGAAGATAATGAATCAACCACAAGAAGAATGAATGAATTATGAAAATATTAATAGTGCCATGATGAAAATGAGTGAGTGTTGATGTTTCCACTACAAGACACATTAGCTTCTTTTATGGTTGGAAGTCTGACTTCATGGAAGAATATTGATTGTGGTGAAATGATTTTGGGAGCCTGACAAAGAAGGTACTGAAGAGGGTGAAAGGAATAACTGTAGAGATACAAGATGCAGAGATGGATGCGTTGATAATGTTGAAAGCAGCAGACATCATGATGGTATTACTTTTGAAGGTGATACTATTTCAATGATGGTGTTGATGCTTGTTGGTGGTGTGTTTCTTGAAAAATGAATGATGTGCCAGCTTATTTTTTTATTTTTGCACTATTCCCATGTAAAATTGCACCATGTAGAGCTACTACTGGATTACAATGCAAAAAAAGTGCAAACCACCATTGGACTGTGTGCATGATCCACTACAAAAACATTGAAGAAAAAGATGTCTCTACTGTGAAATGTAGTACCTGTGATGTTGCACAAACATTCACTTATAATTATACATAGGGTTCAGTGTTTTATAATGTATGTAAAGTTTTATGTGAAAAAATCTAAGACTAAAAGTTAGACACAATCTTTATGTTCTATACACCCTGAAAAATAATTGTATGTATTCAAAATAATACAACCTCAAATCAGCTCTTATTATTTGGCTTACAGAACTTTTTCAGGGTGTACAATACAAATCAACTTTGCAGCTCTTTACACCCAAAAAATACACCTTGAAATACACCAAATATTTACACCTGTTACCAATTCTTAGTAGTAAGGTACATGGTACATACCTACAATACCTACATAGGTATTGTAGTTGTCACCATTTCAAATCCTGCAATACGATGAAACACAGCAGCTCCAATCTACTGTCTGTCCAAATTCTGTGAATCAGCTGTAGTACTCCCCTTGATTGTACTCACAATAGTGTTGGAAGTGGAAGTCAGGATGGAAAAGAAGTTATAGAGACCTGTAGGAAGGAAAGTTGCCCTCCTGAAGCTGAAGGGATCAGGAATCTCACAATTGAAAATCATATATGTGTCATTTAATGGGTGTATGCTAGTGAGAGAAGAAGGCTGAAGGGGCCCAATTTAGAGTAGAAGGGCTAGATTTGAGTGGGTAGAAATTTGGGTTCTTAATTTTCCTATAGTGATTCTATCACTAGAACAAAATCATTAAATTCTTATGAAAGGTTCAACAAACTCACATTATTTTTCAGCCAAGCAATCTGTGTTTTGCCCTGATTTCTTTTGTCATAAATACAGATTAGCTATCAAATAAACAAATAGGACTTGTCAGTTTCCATATTTTGGAAAAAAAAGGCAAAATACAAACAATGAATTTCATATTTGTAATAAATGAATAAAATTTAAGATTTCTGTGTTTTGTTACTTTAAGTGAAAAATTTGGGAAGGTTGATGATGACTAGAGTGATTCTTAGCTACACCACAAAACTATTGTAGTGTATCTATGTATGTGTGTACAATTTTTCTTTTTTTAAAAGTTAGCCAATTCTAAAACACTGAGATTCATAAAAATAATAATTTTGTCTTTTTTTTGTTTTGTATCAGATAATATTCTTTGACATTTTCATTCACCTAAAATGTGTTCTGCATGGCAAACAAACATCTGATAAAATCAACATTTTTTGGTTTGCTCTTGCACTGACATAAATATGCAATAGAATTTGGCAAGAGTTTAGAAATACACATACAAGTCAGATTCCAAAAGGCCAAAAAATGATCGTCCATTAAGATTGGCAGTAATGGAATCAAAGAATGCAGTGGCAAAGACATGAAGAAGGATTGTTCCAATTTTTCAATGATTCATTGGATCTACAGTAGCAGTAGTGGTGAATGCCTTTACTATGCTTCATCTTGAGTGACAGTTGAGGTGAGAGAGGTTGTGAATTGTTGAAATGATATTATGGGATGGTTTGAGCCAACACATCTTCAGAATTTTAAGTTTTTGTTTAAATTTCAAATTTCAAATCAAAATGGACCTTGAAAGTATGTAAAAACAATTGTGTAAATTCAAATTGAACAATTTTCATGGCCTTTTAGGATACTGGCACTACTCAGAATCTATTTGTCTGATAGACCTAAAACTTGAACTGTCACTAGATGAAAAATATATCTACAATATCCTTCTTTAGTTGGTTTTATTAATAGCATCATGAAGGATAAAAACAAACCCAGAACAAAATTCATTGCCAAACCTATTTTTTACATTCAAAATAAATTAGCTTAGGTATATTGAAAATTTAGGTATGAAAAATACCAATTTTCAAATTTATATTTTGAATCAGAAAAATCAAATTTTCTATGATTTTGAAGCTTCTCATTGACAGCATATACTCATATTACTACCACATTGTCACCATTCATTGCACATGATGAGCAAGATTTTCAATTAACAATCCAATTCACCTCCAGAAATTGTCACAAGCCCAAGAAGAAACTCTTTCACAAAAAAAGCAATTACCTAATTGATTGTGTGAAAGCTAAATTAAAAAGACACATTAGTCAACTGCTCCACTAGATATGGCACCATTTTTTGCTGCAGCATCTTCTTCAATCAGAGGTTTAAGACATTCAAACAGAAGCTGTCAGACCAGGAACTCATAATCTATTATTTTTTAATAAAAAATATAGAGTTATTGTTATTGGTCTTGGAAGTTTTCTGGTGATTATTATTTTAGACTCCTACTCACATTGAGTCTCATCAGCTGCTCATCAGGCAATTGAAAAAACTATGTGTTCCAACAGGCGTACATGCATGAGCAAGAATGCTTCATGCATCACACAAAAAACCTTACTTATTCTCCTATGTTCAGAACAAAACCAGCATTTTTTAAGCCACATTCCTTCTGTACCTACTTTTGAACTAGAATCCTCAAGAGATGGAGCTGTTTGTGCTGTTGACTGCATTATTCTGGTTCTATTTTTAACTGCTTCATGCCTAACAAGTGTTAGTTAAAAATTGGCTGCAATTCATGTCAGAGCCTCTCCAAACTGAGTTGGTGAGCTGTTTCATTATTTTTTACATCAGCAACACTTACTCTATTAAATCCACAGACAGAACCATTGGAAAGATTAGAAAAATAGATTTTTTAGGTATGATTTGCTAAATTTAATTGCTTGGCTAGTAGGAGTTGCACCTGACATGTTCTGTTTGAACATGGCTTATTTGACCCTCTCATCCCAAATACTACTACTGTTTTATTTGATGAATTCCCTTGCATTACAAATTCAATCAGCATATTTTGATTTTTTGGTCACAAATGTGAGGTAACTTACCTCAGTCAGCTTCCAAAGATGATTTTGATTTTAAATTAGCATGCACTGTTTTATAATCCTTTGAATACGCATTCTTCACAAATAATTGTGTTGTAGATATTGTGCACATTCTATGTGTGCTTATCATCTTCTTGGTTTCTATTGAACAAAGCAGAGTTTTTTGGATTGTTTTTGACATATTCAGTATTGAAACATGAACAAATATAAGAATTCATGGTTCTATTTTCTCCAATGATTGGAGGTTTGATTATCTCAGGGTCAAGATGATCAGCAGAGGCAGATTGCAAAGTCATTCTATATATGCTTCTGTTTGCCCATAAGTCAATGCTACTTTCAACACCAAAGTTTCACAAAAAATCCCTGATGGCAACTCAACCTTTCCTTGTTGCAGTTTCTATGTAATTCCTTGTTAATTGTAGCAGGGAATTTTCATTGTATTTGCAAGAGTTTTGACTGCCTCTGTAATTTAATGTTGGTCCCTCTCCTATAGAACTTCCAACTTTAGCCCTTTGGTGCTTGATCATCCATTCCATGTATCTATCCACAAAAACAATTTTGTTGTCTTTTGTCTTCTTTGTCATTACTATGCTCTCAAAGCAAGATTTGCTTTTTGGTATCAGATGAACACTTCCAAAAAATAAGATGTTTTGCCTCAATGTAAGTATATTTTTCCATGGTTGCTGTGAATAAGAGACAATCAAACTTCAATGCTGCTGTGTAATTTTTAAAAATCAGTTTTCTTCTCTGATTATTGCAATAGAAAAATAACCTTTGCAAATATTATCTCCGTTAGAACTAACTCTGTTACGGTACATTCTTTTACTGCTTGGAAAATATACTCAAAGATATTGACCTCATTGATATATATTGTAACATGGTTTGCATCATCCTCCATTTGCTTCATTTTAACACAAACACCACTGCTGCAATCATTCAAAGTGGTAAATCACCATCTTGTATTTGAATTGGTTGGATACCTTGGTTTAACATCCAATCCAATTTTTTGTCTGATTCTAATTGCCCCAAATTTCTCTCAAATGAGAAGTGTCAAAAACACTCCTGCACATCCTATGAAGGTCCAAACCAGTGTGAAATCTACCATTGAAAGGTGTAATTTTTTTTAATTATTTTCATCACAATCCTTCAAATGCAGAATTGCAAAGTTAGATTGCATATCTCTGCAAAAACTTGGACCTAACAGCTAAATCTATGGCACTGGCTAGTCATCTTGTGGCTACATGGTTTTGGTCCATGGATTTTCATCCAGCATAAAATCAACATTGGCATTCATGTCTCAATCTACACCATCAAAATCCAAACATACAACAGTTTCCTTCATGCAACAATCTGAGATCCAAGAAAAAATATCAACCATCTCATAATAGTTTGAAGTGACATTCAAATCATTCAAAGGCATGTTGATTGTTGCATTGTTCAAGAAATACATTGATCTCAATCCACTGATGAATAGCATTGTTACCATATTGACATTTAAATTACTCTCTGCAATATCATAAGATAATTCTAAACCTTCTTTAGCAATCATTTGAAGTTTTCTTAAAAAACAAGAATTGTGTGATGTTTTCATATCAAACTGTATGTTACTGGCCTGATCAAGAAACAACTGTGAGTGGGCTACCAAAAGAAGTGATTTCTGCCGTAATAATTGAAGCATGAAATCAATTGTTGGCAACAACACTTCTGCTGGCAACATTCTTGAAAACTTGGTATTTATTTGAATAATGAATGTATCTTCAATGTATGTCCACTCATGTCTGACATTGCACAAACATTATTTCTATTTTGTTTCTTCTATCAGCAGCAAGGGATTGGGATGCACTCCAAGACAAATCAAATGCACAAATGAAAAAAAACTGAATCAACAATACTGTGAAATGCATGTAGCCCTCTACCTCCTTAAATACAATATTATTATATTATGTCCCATGATAATCCCATACCAATTTATTGTTGAATTGTCTTGTCTGCTGAAAGTAAAATGTATTTTTCTTCTACAACTACCAAGGTAAGTCATAAAGTTGACATGCTCCCCTACTCAATCCACAAATAGATGGTCTGACAATAGTTAAGTATTTCATTTTGCTCCCTTTGTATCCACCCCCTTTGTTACTAAGGATTTAATCCATTGTCATGTACAATGTAATGCATTCTTTTTGGTGGACCCATGACCTCCCCTTCTCTCCATCATAACCAATTCTCATTTGGATGATTGCTGCAATTCCATGAACTAATCACCTTAAAAGAGTTTCTTCTTCTTATTTTTCTAATTCTGATATCAACTTCTTGTTCAATACAACACTGCTGTTTGGATGAGATACAGATGAATACTCTGACCAATTCCTTTGAGTTTCTTCATGCTCCTTTCATCAATGTCATTGTTGTTGTTGTTGTTTACATGGTAATGTACAATGGTGAACAAGCACATAATTTTGCAGCAAACAAAATTGATCATTCTACTGTTTGTTTTGAAGCTATTGGGTTGATTGCAGGAACAGAGAACAGGATGATGTCCCATATATTCTTCTCTGGCTAGTTTTGTGATTTTATGGATTTGTGTCTGTTGAAATTTTCCATTCTTTGTAGTGACACCAACTTTCAATAAACTGTATTTATTGTGACAATTAAAGATAGGTCAAGAAAGACTCACACAAGCTGAACAATTGCATTTGAAAACCATTGATGTAAAATTGTGAATGGTCTCTTATTTCTTCTTTGCAAAGGGGACAAGATAGTAGTGGCTCAGGTGAGGCAGGCAACATCAATTTCATTTTTTGACTGTTGGCCATAGTGGGAAATGAAAGAGGACTGAGAGTGGTTGTTTTTGTATGCATGGTATGGACTTTGGTAGGTTGCTTTGGCTGCATGGTTGGCTGACTGGCAGTGTTTATGGGTGATGAGTGGTGGGTGGATAGATAACATTCAAACTGAATTAATAGTTTAAATCAGATCTTTTATGGAAGTTTTTTGTACCGGACCATATGTTAGTAAGATCCAATTCCAAGTTCAATTTCAAAATGGGTATTTTTGTATGGCAGAAGCTGACTACACTAATAAAAGTATAAGCACTACATTTGGCAATGAAAACATGTAAGGCAAACAAACCACTTTATATCTTGTAAATGATTTTATGATTTTTGAAATGAATAGTATTGTAAATTCATATGATACATAAACACCCTATCTTAGTTAATAGTTTTGATATGATCTTACAAATATCAATGAATGCATCTTCCCACAATTGATACACTATTGTAATTTAGTGAAGTGGATGAGAACTTATTATACCATGACAAATAAATTATGGAGTAGGTAGGTATACATTTCTATTATGAACAATACTACTGCAACTTGGTTCAAAATAATTTACACTGTAAAATCTATATATCAAATAAAGTGGACCAAAAATCCACATGTTCTTTGCTTGTGAAATATTACAGAAAAGAAAGAAAGGAAATGCATACACAGCTTTTAATGAAACATACTGCACTATATTTGTAGTTGTGGTGCTTGATGTGCTGTAAATTTTGGTATTTTTTGAGTCTCCTACATGCCATCATACAACAAAATGATGGTTTGTCTTGGGATGCAACTTCAAGCTTGGACCTTTATCCTTTGCTTATTTAGAACAAAATCACACAAAGCTTTGAACAGCATCCAATAGGAAGGATACCAACATTCTGAAAGCACCATTTTGGCCATAACTTTGGTCAAACTAATCCATTTGAGGCCAGCACAAGCCATTGGCAATGTTGATGGGTTGTTTGCAGCTACTTTGTCATTGAATGTTTGAAAACATCCTTCTGACATTGTTATTTGTTGTTCAATTAATTTTACACATAGAACTCCATCAACATTGGGTTTTGAGCATTCAATTTTGGAACTATAATTATTTGTAGTTGTAGCCTACTTTCGGGATTAAAAAATTTCTGCAATATTGCCCTTTCAAAACAAGCCTTAATGATACCATCATTACAACTAGTATTATGAGCATTTTTTTCTTTTACACCTGTTTTTTCAGTGTTTTTCACTGTTTTCTTCAGGTTCTCTGTTCTCCTTTAAAGTTATCTCTAAAAAATTAAAATATGGAGGTAGGAAGGAGTCTAACGACGGAGGACTAACGGACCGGAATAATTTGGGAACAAAAAAGCAACTGTCAAAAATGAGCAAAAATGTCAACTCGCGACTCGCGACTCGCGACTCGCGAACAAAAAGTGCGCGCCTTTTTGGTCCTTTGCCCTCTTCTCCATCCGCTCTTTGGTCAGCAACTTGCAACACACAACACATGCAACTGCAAAAACCGAGACGAGAGACGAGAACAACCGACGTTGTCATTTTTAGATTTTTAGTTGGTGTTGGTGTTTCCAAATTGATTCCCAGTTGGTCGCTATTGCTATTAATTATTGGTGTCTAATCAAGATGATGAACAAGGAAGAAGAGGTGAGCATTTTGGAAGACTCTGTTTCAACAAGGGGCTTTGCTTTAGCAGCTGGTCGTCGTTGGCAGCGGGTATTTGGCGGTGTGGATCTGTAAGGGTGACGAGTTGCATTTGATGTGTTCATCGTCTTGACTAACAAACCAACCCGCCACCTATCTTATCGCTACTACTTCCGTGACACAACTTGTTTAGCGTAAAAAAGGCTTCAAAAAAGCCATTGACGTCGACGAAGGCCGTCGTCGTCGCGAGGAAACAGCACTCCAAATTCGTAAAACCAAAAAAGATGACCGTCTCGCCAAACGTCGTCAAATGCAAAGTGCCCCCTCGGCAGTCACACCCGCTTCCATCGCCGCAGCCAACATGCTCGCCATGGGAGGCGCCGCTCCCGGAGGATACGGCGCCACCGGCGCTCCCATGGACGCGTCTGCCACCGCCGCAGCGGGTGCGGGCGCAGCTTCGAACAAACTTGAGAATCTCCCACAGATGGTGCAGGGCGTGATGGGAAATGACACCGTGATTCAAACGGAGTGCACCACTCAGTTCCGTCGTCTCCTTTCCATTGAGAAAAACCCACCCATTCAACAAGTGATTGAATCGGGAGTCGTCCCTCGTTTTGTGGAATTTTTGCAGCGGGATGATAACCCAGCATTGCAGTTCGAGGCGGCGTGGGCGTTGACAAACATTGCCTCTGGAACGAGTGAACACACAAAAGTGGTTATGGAGGTTGGCGCTGTGCCCATTTTTGTCCGTCTTCTCCTTTCGCCCAATGACGATGTTCGTGAACAGGCTGTCTGGGCTCTGGGAAACATTGCTGGAGATTCCCCACCCTGTCGTGACTTGGTTTTGCAGGCGGGGGCGATGCAGCCGCTCCTTCAGCAGCTTCATCAGGGGAGCAAATTGAGCATGTTGAGGAATGCGACTTGGACTTTGTCAAACTTTTGTCGTGGCAAGCCCCAGCCAGACTTTAACATGGTGAAGCCCAGTTTGGCAACCTTGTCCCAACTCATTTTCAGCCCGGACGAAGAGGTGTTGACAGATGCTTGCTGGGCTTTGTCTTACCTTTCAGATGGTCCGAACGAAAAGATTCAGGCTGTGATTGAGGCTGGAGTGTGCCGTCGTCTTGTAGAGCTGTTGCTGAATCCCTCTCCTGCGGTGCAAACCCCTGCGTTGAGGACTGTGGGAAATATTGTCACGGGGGATGACTTGCAAACTCAGTTCATTATCAACAACAATGCTTTGCCCTGCCTTTTGGCCCTTCTCTCTAGCCCCAAAAAAGGTATTCGCAAAGAGGCTTGCTGGACCATTTCCAATATTACAGCTGGTAACAAGGATCAAATCCAGGCAGTGATTGACAACAACATTATTCCTCCATTGATTCAATTGTTGACAAATGCAGAGTTTGACATTCGTAAGGAAGCAGCTTGGGCTATTTCCAATGCCACGTCAGGGGGATCTCCTGCTCAGATAAAGTTTTTGGTGACACAAGGCTGCATCCGACCTCTTTGTGATTTGTTGACTGTTAATGATGCAAAGATTGTTACCATCGCACTGGAGGGACTTGAAAACGTGAGATTATCCGAATTTTTACGTGATATTTTCTGTTTTCCTCTCTGTGGTCTCACATGCATCTTTTGTTAATTACTCCTTACTTTAGATCCTTAAAGTGGGAGATGAAGATGCGAAAACCACTGGGTCTCACAATCAGATGGCCACCTATATTGCAGAGGCCGAAGGTCTTTCGAAAATTGAAGAGCTTCAACATCATTCCAACAATGACATCTATGAAAAATGTGTGAAAATTCTCGAAGTTTACTTTGGAGTGGACGAAGAGGAGGAGCTTGCTAACATTGCACCAGAAATGGCAGAGGGTGGTACACAATTCGCATTTTCTGCACCTCAGGGGATGGACGATGGATCTGCCCCCCCTACTTTCGACTTCTCTGGCGGACAGAGCTAAGCAGTCCCTGCAGTTGACTTTTCTGGGTGCACTTTGTTTGCTAATTTTGGTGCCGAGATTAGTATGAAAAACAAGCACAAACATGATGTTTGTATTGTTCATGCAAACTGATGATGCAGTTCCCTTCAAAGCAACAACCCAGTGCAAGCTGTCATTAGCTGTGTGGAACTCGCCTCCTGCTAATGGCCACACGATCTCTGGACACGGAAAAAGCAAAGCTTTTTTCTTCTCCACAGTGTGTATGAAAACCTGTGCTACTCTCAACCCTCATTCCAATACATAAATGAACTTGAACTCACTTTCATGTTCACTGAGAGAAGAGTGCCTAAGCCGACTCTTGATAATCTGGAATTACTGCTTGTGGCCTCAAGATGTGAAATTGGTGTTTTGAACCTTCACACCTTCAGCCCACATGCTCATTATGAGTATATCCTTTGAACCATAAAAGCCTGGCTTTGGTCGTTGTCATCTAAGCGAGGCAAATCCATATGCCAGATGAATATGATTCAACTTAACGACTAAATCATTGATATTAAATCTTTTCAGTTTGACATACATGCACTTATTAGCACTCTGTCCTTTATCAAGGGCACTATTGTTTCGAAGAATACTTTGATCAGCATCAATTATCTGCTTCCTCTAGTCATAAGGTTCCATTGCGATCCAGGGAACGGCAATACTTTTGATTTTGAGCCTTATAACTTTTAATGTACATCTTCTGGCCTGGTGTTTTGGTGAAAATGCAACTGGCACATAACCAAACAAACAGCGGACCACAGAAGCCAACACACAGCACGTGTGCAAGTCATACTTACTTAAAAATTGACGTTTGTACTTCGATCACAGTAGACATTTGTTCTTAAATTACGGTGTTCTTAACATTATTACATTGGGTTACATTTAAGACATCTTCCTTCATACACAACATTTGGTATTGTCAGTGGTGTACTTTTAAACATTGTTTTGTTGAAGCACTTTTGTCCACAGTTCTCACACTCCCCTCTAAGATGTCGTTGCTCTCGTAATTGCTTTGCGTCTGCTCCCACCCCAGAAGCAAAATCACCTCCCATGACAGCCATTTGACGAGCAACTGCATTGGCTTTTACTGCTCCTTTGAGAGTTTTCGCCCCTCCAGAACCAGTCGCAACAGATCCCCTCTTTTGCAAAGAAGCCACAGAACTTGTAGATGAGCGCGATTTTCTATTGGTGCCCTCCTTAGGCTTTGACTTCCTAGATTCTTTCGACGAACCCGACCCCGTACTCCTAACAGACGCAGAAGATTTTTTCGATTTCCTATGCTTCTTTCCAGACGACTTTCCACTCTTGACGCTTTTTGACTTTGAGTGGCGACTTCGAGCATCCTCTTCACTCGAATCGTCACTTTCATCCACCGAAATCTTTTTCGCAACATCATCTGAAGCAGAGAAGGATAGTAGAGCTTTAATTTTATTTTGTCTCTGTGCCTGCAATTTCGCAAATTGTGTTTCTGTTGAACATAATTTTTACAACCACAACTGTTATTGGAAACCTGATCACTTATTTTGGCAAATCGACAAAATAATATGCGAAAGAACTCACCTTCGTCACGGTCTCCCAAAATTGATTGAACTTTCTTTATCATTTTCGGGGTCATCCTTGGCAAATATTGTGGACGGTGCAAGAAATCATTTAGTTGGTAAATCAATTCATTTTAATGAGAGAATTATTAGCGAGGGCAATTATGATCAACTCACTTAGTTCCGTCCAAAACCAAATGCTTCAAAATTTTGTTGCTCTGATTCAAAACCTTTGTGAGTCCCTTTCCTGTTTCATCCGATATCTCTGAATTGTATGATAATCTCAGCGAAATCAATGTTTCATTTTCTACTAGAGCAAGCACAAGAGACATTGCAGTCTCATCATTTAACCCACAATCAGCCAATGAAAGATGGGTGAGAATGGTGTTTTCCTCCAGTGATTCAAAAAATCCCCTCCAATCGTTAGGATGATTTTTTAGTCCATCCAGTCTTAATGCCGTTAGATTGGGATCATTCAATTTAAGCTGCTGGATGAGTTGATCAATGTGATTGTAATTGACTTCAATACTGTCTAAAAAGTAATTGTTTTTCGCTGCAGAAGTCTCTGCAAATGCTTGGGTGGTGGTGGTTGAAATAACAGCACGATTCCATAGACTGGCAGCATTATTCACTTGCACTCTCTTATCCACTATATTCCTCAAAGACTGCTGATGAAATAGTTGCTGCTGCAGCGGGTGTGGCTTTGATTCTTGCTGAGGTTGTTGCGTACTATGTTGAGCAGCACGATTCCATAAATTGGCTGCATTGTTTACCTGCATCCTTTGTCCGACTATTGAAGCGAATTGCTGCTGATGCAATGACTGTTGCTGTGCTTGTTGCTGAGATTCAAGCTGCTGTTGTTGAAAGACCTGGTGCTGCTGATGATGATGCGGATGACTGAATTCTCCCGCTGCCACAGCAGCGACAGCTGCACGATTCCAATGGCTAGCGATCTGATCATGGGACATGGTATGAGATGGAGGTGAGGACGGTGCAGGTGGCATCGACGCTGTAGGGTGATGATGATGTGGATGGCTGAATTCTCCTGCTGCCACAGCAGCGACAGCGGCTCGATTCCAATGATTAGCAATTTGATCATGGGACATGGTATGTGGTGGAGGTTGGGGCAGTCCAGGTGGCATAGACGTTGCAGGGTGGTGATGATGCGGATGACTAATTTCTTCTGCTGCTACAGCGGCGACAGCGGCTCGATTCCAACGACTGGCGATCTGTTCATGAGACATAGTGTGTAGTGGTGGTGGAGGTGACATCGAAGATGCTGCTGGAAGAGGGGGGGGAGCAGCATTGGCTCCAACAGCAGCAGCACTGCCTTTCTGTTTAGCTTTAAGCTCGGCCAATTTTCGTTGCTTTTCTTCCCTACCCAAAGATTTGTCCTTCATTACAGCCTGAATTTCCTCTCTATGATATTTTGCTTTGACTTCAGCCAATTTCTTCTGTTTTTCTTCTCGTCCGAGGGATTTATCTTTCATGACAGCTTGAATTTCTGCACGACGGCGACTATCAATTGAAGATTTATTTGATTTTGAGGATAAGTTCGATTGAACGCTGAAGGCCGAGTTTTGTTGAGGGGGGAGAGCTTGACTAGTAGCATCATGCACTGTGTCAGATTGAGCATTGTTGTTGTTGGCGAGGGCTGCAGAAAATAGTGATTTGGCAGATTTTTTCTGTGGCGGTGGAATTTGTTCAGTGACTGGAGCTGTAGAATCTAGGCCAGACTGTGGATTGTTATTGTTTGCCAAGGCAGCAGAAAACATTGATTTGGCAGATTTTTTCTGTGGAACTTGTGCAGGGATCTCAGACTCTGTGTCAGGCTGAGAGCTTTCATTGTTGGCCAATGCAGCAGAAAATAGAGACTTGGCAGACTTTTTCTGAGGTGGTGGCATCTTTTCGGCAGCGATAGACTCTGTCCCAGGCTGAGAACTTTCATTGTTTGCTAATGCAGCCGAAAAAAGGGATTTTGCAGATTTTTTCTGCGGTTGTGGCATTTGCTCAGCAGACAAGGGCTCAGCAGCAGTTTGAGAGTTGCCATTGTTTGATAATGCGGCTGAAAAGAGGGATTTGGCTGATTTTTTCTGTGGCTGCGGTATTTGATCAGCTCCCCTCGTCATTGGGGCAGAATGTTGTTGTTGTTGTTGTTGTTGTTGTTGTTGTTGTTGTTGTTGTTGCTGTTGCTCTTCATCCTGTTTTTGTGCGGCCGCTGCAAGCCCTGAAAAAATAGATTTCGCAGATTGTTTTTGTGGCATTTGAGAATTTGGTTCTTGACGCTGCTGTGGTGTTTTGTTTCCTTTCTTAGAACCCTCAATACTAGCAGCAGCACTTCCAACCCTCGAAGCACTTTCAAAAATTAAATCCATCATCTCCTTTTGCTCCTCTTCATGAACAGTTCTCAACTCTTCCAATTCCCGCTCGTGCATACTCTCCATTTCTTCCCGAATATTTGACCTCCTTTCATCCCATTCTTCTTTGGATATTGTGTGTTCATCATTTCTAGCAAGCTGTCGTTCAAATCGTTGTTGGCTGTATAGTTCTCCAAATTGTTGACGATCTTCTAAATGTTGCCGTAACAATTCTTGCGACTCTTTGTAGTGAGATTGTTGAAGTTTTCGTTGGCGCTCCAAAAGTTCTTCCCGCGTTGGAATATCTTCTGCCAGGTCCCTCATGGATTGTTGTTTGCGTATTCTGGAATTTTCTCTTTGTATTGTTGGGCGTGAATCACCTGTGGAAGTTTCTGTCTCGGCAACAGTGTCCGGTGTTCGTTGATGAGCGTGATTTCGAATTTTCAGCGTCTTTCTCATATCTTCCGACAGTTCCTTTTCGGTTTCGTGATTATGGACGATGACAGGTTTCATATCATCATCTAATATGACAATCTCCATAACTTCGGCCATCAGTAACTTGCCAGTGGTTGGTGGCTCGTTCAGAGGAGATTGCACGTCAACTATTTTTCCTGGCAAGTAGAACAGGCCCTCGCCTTCGCCGCCACCGCCACCACCGCCGCCGCCACGCCCCTCTCTGTCTGCAGGTCGTTTGGAAATCAATGAAGACGCATCACACATTGTGATACTGCGGGTGGATGGATTGTAGTATGCAGGAAGGATTTGTGAGTCGGGACCCGGGTCTTGAGCATTTTTTGGAAGTGCGGAGGCAGTGGTGGTGGTGGACGTCATGACTAATTTCATACAAACTCTATTACTTCTTTCATTGTCAAACTCCGAATTACTTAGGTATTGTGTTTTTGGTTTTCGATGCAATTTGCAGTTTGCAGCTAATTCTGTGTAAATAATCGCTGAAGAAACACTGAAATAATCTGCAATAAAACCTCATAAAACCATTCAGTACGCAGCAGCTGCAAACTTCAAGGGATTAATTGGTACGTTCTCCTTTTTGTGGTTTTGTAAACTACTTTGAGACATTGTTT
>JALLOT010000026.1:0-33702 GCA_036939595.1 Thalassiosira livingstoniorum | reverse complement strand
TTTGTAGGTTTTTGTAGGCTCTTTGGTGGGTTCTTTGTATGCTCATTTGCAAGTTGTATTTTGTTTTTTTTAGGTTCTTTTGTAGGTTTTTGTAGGTTCTTCGGTGAGTTCTTTTGTATGTTCATTTGTATGTTCTTTTGTATGCTGTTTTGTTGTTTTATTTGTGGATTCTTTTGGGGGTCACGTTATATGTTCTTTTGCAGGTACTTTTGAAAATTCTTCTGTAATTTTTTGCCAATTCTTTGTAGGTTCTTTTGTATCTTCTTTTTTAAGTTCTTTGTAAGTTCTTTTGTAGTTTTGTTTGTAGTTATGTTTGTAGATTCTTTTTTAGGATTTTTAATTCTGTTGCTGTTTTTTTTTACATTATTTTTTAGGTTATTTTATGTTCTTTTGCAGGTTCATTTTTGCCTTATTTTATACACTCTTTTGTTTTTCCTTTTTTTGTTCTTTTATATACTTTTGTGTATGTTTTATTGTATATTCTAATGTAACTTCTTTTGAAACTTCTTATGAATATTCCTTTGTATGTTCCTTTTTTCTGTATCTTTTATTGTTTTTTTTAATATCTTCTTTAATATTGTCTTGTTGCATCACCCTTTGTTGAGTCTCCTGCTGTATCTCCTGCTGTATCTCCTTAAGTCCAACCTTCTCACTCATTTCCCCAGTGATGTCTTTGGCTGTGTCATGTTTCTTTGCATTGCACCAAAAAAGTTTCAGTGCAATTTTTTAGTGTCCATGTTCTCTTCCTTAAATTGCAGTAAGTCCATTTGTACAAATTCATGAGTTCTTCTTTAGGCTCATTTGTAGGGTCTTTTGTGATTTTTTGTAGCTAGTTTGCACATTCTTTAATATTAATTACTTCTCACACATTTTTGTATAATGTGGGACCTTTTGCAGGATATTCTCAAGATTATTTCTTCATTTAGATTCTTTGTGGTTTTTTATAGGTTTTTTTAATTGGGTCTTTTGTAGGTTCTTTTGTAGTTTTTTTTGTTCTTTTATAGATTCCTTTCAAGGTTATTTTGTAGGTTCTTTTGTAGGTTCTCTTTTAGGTTCTTTGGTAGGTTGTTTTGTAAGTTCTTCTGTATGTTCTCTTGTATCTTACTTTCTAGTTTCTTTTATAGGTTCTTTTGTAGGTTCTTTTGTAGGTTCTTTTGTAGGTTCTTTTGTAGGTTTTTTGGAGGTTCTTTGGTGGGTTCTTTTGTATGCTCATTTGTAAGTTCTTTTGCAGGTCCTTTTGCAGGTTCTTTTGTGGATTCTTTTGTTGGTCATTTTGTATGTTCTTCTTTAAGATCTTTTGAAAATTCTGTTGTAGTCTTTTTGTGGGTTCTTTTGTGAGTTCTTTTTAAAGTTTGTTTGCAAGTTCTTTTGCAGTTTTGTTTGTAGTTATGTTTGTAGGTTCTTTTGTAGGTTTTTTGTAGTTTTTCATTAGGTTCTGGTTCTGATGCAGGTTCTTTTGATTTTTAATTCTATTGCAGTTTTTTGCATTATTTTGTAAGTTATTTTCTATGTTTTGCAGATTCATGTTTGCCTTCTTTTATGCATTCTTTTGTTTTTCATTCGTTTTGTTCTTTTCTATTTTTTTGTATGTTTTTTTGTATATTCTCATGCAACCTCTTTTGAATCTTCTTATGTTTCTTCTTTTTTATCTTTCTTTGAATCTTCTTTTGTATCTTTTCTGTAAATTCTTTCGTATCTTCTTTAATATTTTCTTTTTGTATCACTCTTTGAATCTCCTGTTGTATCTCCTGGTATATTTTCTGTTATATCTTGTTTGTATCCTTTTCTCCTTCTCATAGTTTTTTGAGGTGTTCTATAGATAATAATTGCACTGTTGTCTCAGAGCAATTTTTGGGTCACATGCTTCAAATTCGGCACAAGTGCCAGCTGGTGCGAGTGCGGAATTTGAAACACCTGACCCAAAAACCGAGATGAGATGATGTGATTATTTTTGTATTCCTACATGTGTGAAAGAATAAAAGAAGTGAAAGGTAGCCCATGCATTTTTTGTTTTCTTCTGCACTAGTGGGGACACTATATGTGTTCTTTGTAGGTTATTTTGCAGATTTTTCAAAGATTGGTGCAGAGATTCAGTTCAGTTTCTTCTAGAGTGGTTGTACTTTTATAGCGATGGTGGAAAGTTCTTATGAGTTCTTCTAAGAACTTTTATGCTGCTATTTATTTGTAGATTTTGTGTATGAAACTGTTGATGTTTTATTTTTATTTTTGTGTTCATTTGTACATTATCTTCTATTTAATGTTCATTGTAAGTTCATTATATATTCATGGAATCTTTTGTGTTTTGAATCTGTTATCAAGGCTCTATTGCTGTTTATTTTCTATGTTCTTTCATGTGGAGCACAGTATTTCAACAGTCTTCTTTCATTGTTATTGCAAATTTTTTGTGTGATTTTTTAGATTATTATATTTTTGGAGTTATTTTTGCAGTTTCAAACAATTTGTCTATGCATAATAATCATTTGGAAAATAGTTTTTGGTTCTTAAATTTTCCACCTATTAGCTCAAGCAATAGTTGAAGACTTGGCTTATTGGTTGCTGTATCAAGAATATTTAGAATTTAGATTTTTTTACTTTTTTCTAGTGGTATTCTTGACTAGATCTAAAACCCCTAGCTCACTTTTCATTCAAAACCAATAGTTTAGGATGAGAAATTTGAAATAAATCACAGTAAAACAATGAAATCTTAAAACCCACTCTCCCCTAATAAGTAGAGTAAGTAGATAAATAACACCTGCTTAGGTAGATAATTCAAAAGTTTGAAGTATTTTTGGTACAATAAGCAGATATTGTATTCTACAGTATTCTAGAGGTGCTTGGTATGGTAGTTGGTGCCTAAGTGGGTAAGTATTGTAACACTTCACAGAAATTATGTTCAGAAAACCTCATAAAACACAACCAAAAAATATCATAAATTTCTTTCCTCCAGGTTCACTCCAAGAGTGGGACTCGGACGTGGGAAAGTTGAACCACGCCACCTCACACCACCCTTCTACTATTTGGGAAGCTGCTTTCAAAATTGGTCATCGGAGTGGTCTCGCAAAAAGGGAGGGTGGTGAATTAGTATTATTTGAAACCAATGTTTAACTGTCCGTTCTTCCTACCTTTGTTACGGTTTCGAAATCAGTAAAATAGAAAAAGTGTATGTATTTGAAACAAACTCCTTCCTTTAAATCAGGTCCACGTACACTGAGAAGGCAATAGTAGGAGTCATGGTATGGAATGGTATGTTATGGCAGTACGCTGGCAGTACGACACTTTTCTCATTCTTCTGTGATTTTTATCAGAAATGTCCGGCCACGTAAGTAGTTTGAAGGAAGTTTATTTTGGCGAAACATGGCGATATTAGTGATCTCGAACTGTCTTGAAAGGGCATGCAAGAGCATGCAAGGATAAGAAAGGATAAGAAAGGATAAGATACTAGTCTCTGCACTCCCTCTGCCTCTCATAAAATTGATCTATGAAACTTTTGGCGAGATTAAGGTCAATACTTGACCTACTTATAGATTCCTCAGTTTGCACATTGGATTTTTGGCTAAAAGACCTTTCCAATGATGTATGACACCCTAGCTCACCCTAGGCAGGGGTATCTCCATGACTTCACCACCTAAATGACAGGTAAAAATGGCATCACGGCCATGGTGGTGACAAGACCTTACCCTGTGGAAAGGAAGCACCACCGTCGTCGACCTAATAGATGGCAAGCACCAACCTGGACACCATGGTTAGGTAACAGCAGCAGAGATGATTGACAGTGGTATTGTTCATTGCTAAGGACATACCTCATGAGCTGACTCCATGTTAAGTGCATACTAAATGCGAACCCTTCCAAATTCCTCGCGAAACATTTCCAAAGATATCCCTGCAAACCTAATCATTTCAATCATTTTCGAGAAAGATGAATACCAGATTGGTCTTGTGTGTAAATAGATTTGTACTCTTGCAAAAAAGTAGGAGTATTTGCAAAACATTTCATACCAATTTTCTACGCCATTGTACAAATTATCCTTAAAATTAACCATGATGTTGGTATCAACTCCTAAGGCAGAGCCCATAGAGATTTGACAAGATTGAGGACTGTGTAGGACTGTGCGCTGTTATCTTATTGACTGGGCCATTCCAGTGTTTATTTTTGAGACTGATTCTGCTATGATGGAG
Organism: Thalassiosira livingstoniorum; assembly: GCA_036939595.1. Lineage (NCBI taxonomy): Eukaryota > Bacillariophyta > Thalassiosirophyceae > Thalassiosirales > Thalassiosiraceae > Thalassiosira > Thalassiosira livingstoniorum. The sequence goes on along the minus strand of JALLOT010000026.1, from coordinate 29,526 downwards.
AGGTCAGTCAGCCATTCCCACAGTGGGGGAGACATTAGACATTTCATGTAGACCCATCAATATTTAAAGATCATCAATTTTTTGTGGAGCAAAAATTAATTATTATTATATTTTATGAAGTACAGAGCGAGTAAATAAGTAATTACAATACTACTTACGTGTGGTATGGTAGTTGGTAGTAGTCCCATATTTGCCACATCAGACCACATCATCGCCCGGCCCGAGCCGAGCAAGGCCATGATCTTTCATTTTTGATGATGTTATCATCAAGGAAATCATTGATGCGGCACCAACAATGTCATTTCAATTCTATTTGAATTACAAGAGATTGCAAGCCGCCTAAAATAATCCATTTATTTTCATGAGGAGCATCTTGTAACTCATTCTTCCCCCGAGGCATTCCCATCAATTTCCATTGTTACAATACCGGATCTGTGGATGGATGTGGATGGTTATGGATGGTTGTGTTCCGCCACCAATACCAAATCCAAGCTAAAGATCGAGTTCAAAACCGAGGCTCTTCCCATTGGAAATCTTCCATAAAAAGGCATGAACGAAATCAATTCAGACATTAACCTTTGACTTTTGACCAGCAGTTTGACCTGACGTGAGACTTGATTGACTGGACGCGACCTCATTCAGCCTCATTCCTCCATCGAAAACACAAGTGGGACACCGAGATAGGGTTATTAGTTAGTATCATTTTCTCACTTCCAGATTCCAGACATTGAGATAAAAGCTCTCAGCCAAACAATCATTGCAAGCAAGATCAAAAGCATCAAAAGATCCACCACCTCCAAATCTTTCATATCCATCCACCACCTCCCATTGCCTAGCATTGCCTGAGATTGCCTGTGGTCCATGACATGACAGCCATTGAATAAATTCTTTTTCCATTGTCGACATCACACAATAGCACACAATACACGCCCCAGCACCTAAATACCTACCTACTTACTTACAATCACAAACGCAAAAAATTCGAACCAAGTCCACACAAAACTCAGAGGGTTTCTAGTTCTATTTATTCTACCATGGTGGCCAATGCAGCCGGGGCATTGGACGATGATCCAATGGGGCAACCTGGGCAATACGCCCTCCCTCAAATTGGGGAGGACAGCGGTCACTCCTCTGGATCCGGCGATTCCTCCGACTCGGCCTCGTCAGAAGTGACCTCCGAAATCTCCGGCTTGACCACTTTCACGACCCATACCGCGGTTACTGCTGACGTTACAGACGCTGTGTCCGAATCGGCGGCCTCGGTGAAGAAGAAGAAGAACTTTTTGACCAAGCGATTGAGCAAGAGTGTGGGAAAGACGATTCAGAAGAGTATGGGGCTGAAGAAGAGCAGCAGTGGTGGGGATAAGAGCAGTGGCGGGGATGAAATAAGGAAGAGCAGTGGCGGCGAAAAGTTGGACAAGTTGGACAAGTTGGACAAGTTGGACAAGAGCGATCGGAGTGCTTACAGTTCCTACAGCGCCTACAGCGCGCCCAGCGCTCGTAACGGCGGCGGAAATGGAAATGGAAAAGGAAACGAGTTTGGCAGCAGCAGCGTAGGAGGTGTAGGCGGACAAAGCAAAGGTGGCAGCGCCGATGCCTCCGGCCGCAGCTCCAAAAGCCATCAGAGCTTACACAGCGCTTCGTCCGCGGCGACTGCCAAGGGCAGGGGGGGCACTTCCGGGCCAGTAGTGCCAGCAGGCAGCGCTGCCACAATGCCTACGATGCCTACAATTCCAAATGACGACAATGGAAATATCAGTCCCGGCAGCAATGGAAGCAATATCAGCAGCAGCGTGGGGGACGACAGCCCGGGGAGCAGCAATCTTAAGAATAGCAATGACCATTCTCAAAGTCAAGCACAACCTGCAAAGCCAGCGCAACCAGCACGAACAGCACAAACAGCACGGCCAACCACCCCGGTCACCCCCAAATTATCCCAGCTAGAATTGTTGGGTCAAACGGTCCGTGCGGCGCACAATGCACTAAGAGTCGGTGCCTACTCCAACTACTCCAACAATGGTGTTCCTGGCAATGTACAGACAATCAGCAGTCTTGACCACAACGCAAATGGAGGCAAGGGTAGAGATGTCAAAAAGGATGGAAATGATGGAAAGGATCGGAAGGAAAGTTTTCAGATTGAATCGGTCAATTTCAATCCGAGGGGGTGCGTTTGGGACGTCACTCTTCAATGCCGCAGTAATGTCAATAACAGCGGCAGGGGAATCGGTACCATCAGTGCTCCTTTGAAAGTCACCTGCTGTTGTGAGGATGAGCACAATGAACACGACGAACACAATGGTAGCAACGAACACAATGAAAGCAATAACAGCAATGAGCCACGCAATAACAATCAATTGTCACTGGACATTCGCCTCACCGAATCGTTCGAAGAGCAATACATTCACAATCCGGAAAGACATCGTTACGATGTGCTCCTTCAGAATGGGATGGAGTGGATCAAGGAACGGATGGATCGATCGATTCAATCTTCCTTCGGAGCGTCGTTCGGATCGCCCCACTCGACATTTCCTGCGGTGGTGGTCACTCCCCCAGAATTTCCGCCAGTCATGGAGGATTTACCGGATGTGCCGAATGTGCTGGCAGTGCCCTCAGTGCCCTCAGACCCCACACACTCTGTGGAAGAAACCAAATTGGATACTTCCTATCCCACTCACCCCACTCACCTAGATGAGATGGAAGAGATGAAACAAATGGAACTGCGAGGTCTTCCTTCCAAAATCACATCCAGCTTGGATGGAACTCAACGAAGTTTGGATCCGGGTTTGGGTCAGAGTATGGATGGATTGGACGAGGCGGAGGAGAAAAAGACGGACGATCCTCAGTCTCTTTCCACTGGCAAGAACCTTCCCCCCGTAGAAGTGGTGAGAGCCCCCTCGGTCTCGTACTCTGCCAAAGTTGAACAGCAAAAACAGCAAACGAAGAGAGGATCGACTACAACGAATGACACTTCTGGCACCAATGGAACTCATGGCACCAATGGGACTAATGGGACTACGAGCAGTCTCAGCGGTCATACCGCCGGAAGAACCAATGACAACAATGACTCCACCCAACGAAGGAAATCTCTGTCCATCTCCTTCTCATCGGAGAAGAATGCCGAAAATTCCGACACCGATGGATGGATCCATTCCCCCAATGCCGCCAATGCCACTAATGCACGGACCAAATCCGAATCCACCGCTGTCATTTCCAATACATCACGTAACAACCACAACAACCACAACAGTCAAAACAGTCAAAACAACCACAATCACCGCAAAGGGTCCGTCGACAATCTTTTGCATTACGTTCCAACATCGTCGATCAAACCCGATGGGGCAAATTCAAGGGACGACATGTCGAATGGTTTGAATGATTTGAATGATTTGAATGATTTGAATGATTTGAATGATGTGGTGGTGAAGGCGATGAGCAGAGAGAGCGCTCCAGAAGGGGAGATCAGGTACGTAGGTCACTGTGTGGGTTTTCTCAAAATGAAACACGAGTTTGATTCTAAGTCTTTTGTTCCAATGGTGACTATTCTTACTTACCTTTTGCATCTTTTTTCTCCTTCCTATGGAAAGAATGGCGCAACGTGGACTCTTGAGTCGAAAATCGATGAGACGATTGAGCCAAGATGTTTCTGACGATTCCTATGATTCAGAGGAAGACCAACACACGGAGGATACATCGCCAAAAAATGAGAATGATTCTAATGCTGATGCTGATGTTACTGGTCCGAAGGACCAATCGTCGAAACCAGAAACTGCTGAGGATGGGGACAATTCGAAATCGTTGGATTTTACCAAGCGAATGCAACAGTTGAACATTCCTGAGGGAGAAATCAGGTGAGATTCCAACAGTCTACCATTTCGAAATGGAAAAATGGTCATTATGTGCCCACGATGTCTGTGTCAAAACTCATCATTCCATTGCTTTCAATTAATTTTTTTATTTTCTAATCATTTCCATATTATTTCCACACAGAATGGCCATGCAGGGACTTTTGAGCCGAAAATCCATGCGAAGATTCAGCGCCGACATGATACTGTCCGATCTCACGATCCGAGACAATTCCGATTCTAGCACGAGTTCAATGGAATTTAGTCCCAATGGACAGCACAAGCAAACCTTCGATGGCAACACCGATGGCATGGAAGATGATTTCAAGCCGGAGAGAGTAAAAATGGCAAAATTAGAACGACGACGATCCAGTGCCCCAGATAGGACAGAGTTGGCTTTGGACTCTGCGCGGAAAAGAAATTCCAAGGAGGATATAGCTTTGGGTGCTCTTGGTCGTGAATTTGAGGTGGCTGTGCATCATATGGAGGAAAATCATTGTCCCGAGGGGGAAATTCGGTGAGTTTGGCACTTTGATCTGGTTTATCATTTTGTTTGTTCTTTGATTTTGCTCAACCGTTTTCATTTTGTAACTTTTACTGCTCGTGTCATAGAATGGCGAAACAAGGGTTGATGAGCCGAAAAACTGTAAAGAGGTTAAGTCTTGAAACAGCAGACAGCAATGTCGAGGACGAAGACGATGACGAAGATGATGAGCTCAGCAACGACAGTAGTGACATAGAAAGTGATGAAGAAGAGAGCGGGGAAGATGAAGATGATGATTCCGATATCGACGAAGACGAAGGCAGCATGGCCGAGTTAAGCGACACTAATGACCTGGGGCAAAATAAACAAAATAACGAAGGCCCACTAGAGAAGTCAGATCAATCAATTGAGCTGATGCCTACTTTACGAGAGGATCCGCCACCTCCTCCACCACAACAGCCACTGTCCGACAGCATGATGGACTTGGCATCAATGGGACTACTAAGTCACAACTCCATGCAGCGATTCATGAGCCCAAGTCAGTTCCTCCCCAACCGCCATGGTAGCTCGGGAACAGTTACCACAGGCAGGGGATCAATGATGTCGAGAGGCTATTCTCACATGATCGAGAGAATGGAAAGTGAACGGATAGCCGAGGAACACAGCGCAGAATTCGACTTTGTAATGGAAGATAGACCAATGCAGACTCTGTCAGATAGCAAGTCTGAACTACTGGCACAAGGATTAAGATCGNGCAAGTCTGAACTACTGGCACAAGGATTAATAAGTCAGGCCTCGTTGCGGCGCTTAATGCAACCGAGTCCTTCCACACGAAGTGCGAAAAAAGAACCAAGTCCAGAGAATAGCAAGGGGGATTTACAGGGAAAAGTTCCAACAAACGAATCACAAGAAGAAGATATTATCGATGTCATGAGAGAGGATCACCGTCCCGAAGGAGAGATTCACTCAGCACAATTGGGTATAATCAGCAGAAAATCAAAGGCAGAACTTAGAGCACGAAAGGAAAAGAAGAAGAACAAGAAGAAAACCAAGACAAAAGAAACAAGTGAAAAAGTGCAAGTTGACTTGGATGATAAGGCAAAAGTTGACGCCAGTACTCTCAACGCCAATGTCAATGTTGTCAATGTAGAGAATTTCAAGGAAGACGAAACTATTGACTATACTTACCTTTCCACCCATACCCCAGGATGCGATGATGTCACTTTGGCAGAATCTACCGATGGCAGTCTTCTCTTTTCCAAGCATGAACTGGAGCGTGATCTTTATTTTGATGGTCACTGTGATGGGAAGAAAGATATTTTGACCGAAGGGCAGTATTACCTTGGGATCAGTATGTTAGTGTACATGTACTCAAATCTTAGGGAGACTTGTAGGATGGGACATACAAAGTGAGCTCTTGAATTTTACCATTTGACCTACTTTCTATACCTTGCGTTAGTTTTGTGCTCAATTTGCTGTTGTATTACATCGTTCGATACCAAGGGTTTTAATGGAAGACATTGACGTGAACTCTATTCAACAACAATACAGCCGAAGCAACAAGAGGAGGAAATACCTGTCCAAGACCAAAACAGCGGGCTCGATTATCAGAGTCGTGATTGACGAATTGGATAAAGAAGACGAAAATGACGAGGAGCATGAATTGCTTGCTGGAGAGGCTCAGGAGTACGAGAAGAGGTAAGCTCACTCAAATTATTCTCATGCAATGTAATTACGAATCATGAGCTAACTTGTTTCGTGTCGGTGACTTTCCAAAGCATCATGAGTGAGTTTAGGAAGTGGATCCAAGATTCAAGGTAAGTTGGAAACCTGCTACCTTCTTCATTTTCTCGTGTGCCTTCTTCGTTGCTCTAACTCTGGCGTCTGTGATATCTTCTCAGGGTGAGTCAGCTTGACGAAGAAACGGAGCAAATGATAAAGGACTTGAAGCGAAAAGTCGCCAGACACAGATGGAAGCGAGCCATTTCTGCGGTTCGACTAAGTTACAAGCTCAGTGGGGGGAAGCCCCCCAAATTCGAAGCCCCTGTAGCAGCACCCGGCTGCGAGAATGAGAACCGATTTGTTGACATGAATCAGATGATGAATGAGGCAATGAGAAATCAACCGAAATACTTCCGCGAGGGAAGTGTCATGAACAATTTGATTGAGAGTGGGATCGAAGTTGTATGGTTTAGTGATTTGACGCAGAATGATGTTGTGTATGGTATTTGTTGCCAGCGCGAGCAAAAGAAAGTAACTGTTGTCTTCCGCGGCACAGTCAATTCTCACAACTGGAAGATGAATCTCAAGTTCGACACAAATGAATATCGCAATCCCGTTCGAGTGGACTACCCTGGAAGACAAGAGGAGCTGAGTCTCCATTCAGGCTTTGCTTTGTACATGATGCGTAGAAGAAGTGATACGGGAGTGTCCAAAATGCAAGAGATATTTGATAAAATTGACGAGATTGGAAGAGAAATGGCTCCTGATGGCGATTACAAACTAAGCATCACCGGTCACTCTTTGGGTGGTGCACTCGCAACACTTTTGGGATTTTATGTTGCGGCAAAGCCGAGGTTCGCCCATTTGAAGAGAGTTTATGTGTGGACATTTGCAGCGCCTCGAGTGGGCACAAACGCTTTTCGGGATGCCTATCAATACCTCGAGCAGATTGGAAGAATCCGCCATGCTAGATTCTCCGCCACAAACGATCTCGTACCTCTAGTCCCGTTTTGCAATTTCGAATACGACGACTTGCAATTTTACAAGCATGTGGGAGTTCGTGTGCAGCTTCACGGGGTGGGTAAGATTGGGAAGTGGAGACTTCGGAGGGCACTAGACGTCACCTATCCTTTGAAATTGGATTGGGTGTCGGAAGCGAGACGTGTTTTCATGAACAACATTTTTGCGAATTTGAACACTCTGGCAGGTAAGGAGAATGATGGTGCTGATCATGGGACATTTTTTTGCGAGAGGATGATTCTCAAACTTTGGAACTTTACAAATTGCAGGTTTCAAAAGAAATCACACCTTGACCGAGCACCAAAAAAGGATCCATTTTGCTAGTCAATACCGCAAAGCACTTGGATCTGGTGGTACGTGCTGTATTTTTGCGACCTGAAAAACTCCGAAAGAAGGTTCAATTACTCACAATGTCACTTGATTCTTGTTACAGTTTTCTTTGCTGATCAGAAGAGAAATCGAATCAAAAGTTTGGATGAGTATTATCGCATCAGGGCCAACATATCCAATAGAGGTGTCCGGAGACCATCGATCAGTGACATCTCGTCGACAAAGAAGCGTGCGAGGAAGCCTATGCAACCAAAGGTTTTCATTCTCGTCTTCGTTTTATTTTTACTATGGGTGGGTCTTATTGTTTCGATTACAGCCTATGCCATCTTGGAGACATCGCCAGCAGAAGTGGCATTGAGTCTTCTGTCATATGTTTCATCAGTCATTTGGCAAGTAGTAATTCTTCCCATTACAATTGTCCACTCTCTTTGCAAGATGAGTTTGTCGTCTGCACAAGGGACGGTGCAATTCTTTTGCACAAAATTATTGGGCTCAGTAGGTGTTTGGACATTCCACGGGGTAGGTCATAAGAGCCCTGCTCGTTTTGAAGATTACGCTTTCATTCGAAGAAATATGCCTGATAAGCATGAAGACCTGTTTGGTATAAACAGCAAGGTAGAATTTCTTCAAGTTGCAAAAGACAAGGCTCGAAACAAGACCTTGTATTCAACTAAGATGCATCAAAGTAAATTCCAGTCGAAAGATGGTGGCAGTGCTAAGATGAGGGCATTTCGTTTTGCTGAAGAACGTCTATTGGTTCTTGCAATGACACTAAGTGGAGCTGATTTGTCAGGAATGGCCTCAGAATCAGCCATTTCTCACCAGTTAGAAGGTGAAGTTGGAAGTATTGACAACGTCATGGACAATGCTGACGTCGGTGAACCAGAGACAGCAATGGAAGAGGATGCAGAGAACTTAGTCAGAGATACTGGTCTAGAAGCCTCCAATTCGATGAGAATTGAGTTGCAAGCTCAACTAAAACCAATTCAAGACTATTCAACAAGTGTTACCTTTTCACCTTTGCTAGATGATGAGTTGTACCTTGTTGGTGTTGGAGTTCGCAAGAAATCTATAATCAGCATATATGCTGTCGCCATGTATTCCTCTGCTGCTGTTTTGAACTCTTTGTCCGAATACCCTGCTGGAAAACAGCAAAGAAAAGAGTCTGCTGAAGCCCTTCTCAAAGCGGCTCGTACTTTTAATTCATTTACACCGAAGACATCGTTCACGCTGGAAATGGTGTACAAAGCTGATGCTAAAACTATTGCTGGAGCAATCGCTGACAGTGTGAAACCGCGGTTTGATGGGCCGTCAGCAAGTATCAAAGAGCTGGAATCACTGATTTTTGATGGCGTGAACAAAAAAGGAGGTTATGCAACAAAGGGAACTGTTTTCCGCTTTGATTGCACTGAAGAAGGTGTAGGAGTTAGTGTTGATGGGTCATTCCAAGGAATGGCTTCTTTTGAAGGGATGGGCAGTGCATTTGTGGATGTTTTCATGGACGAGAACGCAGTAAGCCCCACATTGGTTACCAATTGCTTGGAGACATGGACTAGTGATGATGCCAAGGCCCTATCATTGTCGCTATTCAATCTGGATGTGGAAAGTGACAGGACGTCGGGAGAGGAAGTGTTCGACAATGGAGACGATATTGGCATCAAAGGAACGAATCAAGAACCTTTGTCCGCGAAGAGAATGGGGTTGGAGTCTCAGTTAAAACCACTTCAAGATTATGCAACTAGTGTTACTTTTTCGCCTGTACTCGATGATGGATCATACCTTGTTGGTGTAGGCGTTCGAAAGAAATCGATCATCAGCATTTATGCTGTCGCCATGTACTCCTCGGCTTCTGTCTTGAACTCCCTCTCTGCACATTCTCCTGGCAAACAAGGACGAAAAGAGGCAATTGCATCTCTCCGAGATGCTGCTCGTTTGTTTGGCCAAAGCACACGTGTAACATCGTTTGTATTGGAAATGGTTTACAAGGCAGATGCAAAAACAATTGCAGGCGCAATCGCTGACAGTGTGAAACCGCGATTTGATGGTCCATCTACAAGCATTCAAAATCTCGAGTCATTGATTTTTGAAGGCGTGAATAAAAAGGGGGGTTATGCAACGAAGGGAACAGTGTTCCGATTCGATTGTTCGGAAGAAGGCGTAGGGGTAAGTGTCGATGGATTATTTCAGGGAGTTGCATCTTTTAAAGGCATGGGGGGGGCTTTTGTAGACGTGTTCATGGACGAAAATGCAGTAAGTCCCACCTTGGTAAATAGCTGTTTAGACACATGGACTAGCGACGAGGCAAAAGCACTCTCTACAGCATTATTAGAAGTGTCAACTGCAGACATGACCGATTCCTTAGGTGGGACGTATGACGAACAAGAAAACGCTGGGCCCGGCGAGAAACTTGACGAAGCTGATTTAATGAAGCAGAAGTTTGTGGAATCAAAAATGAAACCACTCCAAGATTATGCTACAAGTGTAACTTTCCCTCCGAAGCTCGACCATGGATCATATCTTGTTGGTGCTGGTGTGCGCAAGAAATCCATCATCAGCATTTACGCTGTTGCAATGTACTCAACTGTCGCAACTATTGACACTTTGTCATCATTTGCTGCTGGAAAGTCACACAGAAAACGGGCAGCTGAAGCCCTCAGACTTGCTGCCCGTGCATTTGACTCCTCTTCCTCAACGACAACATTTGTATTGGAAATGGTGTACAAAGCAGACGCTAATACCATTGCCGGAGCGATCGCCGACAGTGTGAAACCACGTTTTGATGGCCCATCAACAAGTGTGCAAGAGCTTAAGTCGCTTATTTTCGAGGGCGTGAACAAAAAAGGAGGTTATGCGACAAAAGGCACTGTTTTCCGTTTTGATTGTTCTCAAGAAGGTGTAGGGGTTAGTGTCGATGGTTCATTTCAAGGAATAACGTCGTTTGAAGGTATTGGCAGTGCGTTCGTTGATGTATTTATGGACGAGAATGCAGTCAGTCCAACCCTAGTTAATAGTTGCCTAGATACGTGGAACGAGAGTTAGACTGAGTTGAAATCAAGATCGAGTTCTTTTCTGAGAAGTTATGAAGAACAAAAGGGGAACAAAATAGGATTTGTACATATTATGATCAAATAGAAAGTTTCAGAAATCTTATCACTCTTGAAACTTCCGAGAATCATGAAAACTATTTAACAGAATGCCACAACAATAAAATGTAATAAAAAAAAAAAAAATTGTTTGTGAGATTGATCAAAAAGTTGTCTTTACTAGTATACTAGATGTTAAAAATTTACCTGAACACGCAAGATTTTACCGTATAACTTCATTTTCATCCAGTGATGCCATCTCTTTCGACCAAAGATCTAGAATGGCATAAGAAAGATCAATAAAATGATTTGGCTTCAATAAAGAATATTATTTATTTCTGATACAACCTCCATTTTTGTTCTTACTTTGCTGTTTCTTTGTAAGGGAATTCGCAAGTAACTCCACGAAAACACCTTGGTGATAATTTGGGTCAATTTTGACATTATACATGGGTCAATAACTATAGTTTTTTTTTGCATCAACCATGGGAGACTAGACAATTTTTTCTAGATTTTCACTAAGAAAATATAAGTTAGCTGGCATCAGGTGAGAATCTAGCAAGTTCCAAGGGTATTCTTGTACCACCATATATTCGTTAATTTGTGTAGCAGATCCACTAAGGCTAGTTTTTCAAACTGTCAAATATAACTGAGTGTTCCCTCTAGTGTTGTTGTTAGTTATTTTTTGAATATGTATTCCAAAATGAAAGGAAAAACCTGTGTCTTAAGTTAGTTTTTTGGTTTGATTTGTGGGATTGTGGAATTCAAATGAATTGAAAAAGTCTTTTTTTGAGATTTGCCAGCATATGTACAACCATCCATAACATGTTCTACGCCTAGTTGCTTGACAAGTTGCTCAAGACTAACAGTCATAATCATGTCATTATAATCCAGTTCGGGATTGGTTCCTTTTCTCAATCCCTTTCTGTACACCTAAGAACATGATTGTCTCCTCATCAATTCAAAAACAAAGCCCAAGACAATGTAATGACAATACATCCAATGTATCATATCAAAGTAGCTTGAGGTGCTGCTCCTCAAATCTGGTTCTGCAGGCATTGGAATAAATCTATAATAGATACCTACTTATTATTGATCAATCTTATTATATTTCCACTTTTTATCCAATGCAATGACACACCAACAAATAGTATATCTACTTCCCCTTTCACATCCCAGAGTCATAATTTTTCATTGTTGATTTCATACAAGGATATGGAATTATTAATGAAAACCATGACAAAAAATACAATGTGATGTCACCCTTAGAGAAGTAGCCTTTCCTAATTACCTTGACCTATGTTGACTTTTTACAGGAAACCCGGTCTTGGCATGATAGAATTCTGCCAAATGCACTGAATGATTGCATTCATAAATACTGTCAACCTCAAGGATCAATTCAATATCATTCATATTATCCTCCACTTTATTTGCCAATGCTTCCACTCTGCTGCTTTCTGTGATAGGCACTTGGGACAATTTACTATTCATTGGATATCTTCAACCTCTAAGGAACACCTTTATATCTTAAATTATTTCACATTAATTTCAATCAAATATGACTCTGCACCCTGAATCAGTCATTGATGCTGCTGCTACCGAATATTCACAGGTTTGGCATTTTTTCTCCAATTCATGCTTCTTTTGGGATTTCAATTAATTATAATCTCACCATCTTGCCTATTTTATATGATGATTTTTTGGTTTTATTTCCTTAGTACTTCTTCTACCTCTGCTTCATTGATGAAAGATGTGAGTGGCTCTGAAGAGCCAATGATCCAAAATTGGTTGTTTGTGGCCCAGATAGGAACTAGTGTCCCCCTTTGACTAAATTTTCTTTTTCAAGAATATCTAGTTTATGTAAGCTGTCTATTTCTACTGGCTTACCCTGTCATACCCTTGGTTTCTAATCCTTGCTGTCATTTTTCCTCCCATCTTATTCTTTCAAGTAGCCTCATCTTTGTGCTCATTTGCTTTGTTTCAACAAGTCTTGCTAAAGTGGCCCCATACTGCCTCATAACCATAAGAGTAGCAATATCCCTCAGGATTAAATTTCTTATCATATACCTTTGGTGAAATAAAAATTCTAGGGCTTACACACCCATGTTCATTTCCCTTCTTATTGACCCAGCTATATTGTTTGGAAATTTTGATTGTTCTGTTGGTGCACAGGGTTTAATGCTGTTGCTGCTAATTGTCTGCCATGGTAAGCACCTGTTACCGTGCTAATTAATTTTTATTTTTATGCCATCAACCTTTAAATTGTCCCTGATGCATCTTGAAAATGAGCAATGAGGCTTGCATTTAAGGCAATTAATTTTTCCAAAAAAACTGGATCAGATGCAGCCATATGCATCAAAGTTTTCACAGCAGTTCTCTATGGATGGTTATCAGTTTCTGCTGAGTGTGCCTTAAACCTAAATGATTCATCTCCTTTGTAACTTTACTGTATTCCTCAAACTTTTTAATTTTCTCATTCCAAAAAGTTTTAACTTTTCAAATTGTTTTTTGATTGATGGGAAGATATGCCTATTATCCATAATCACCTTTGAAAAATGTAAATTCTTAGTTGATGTCATTCTTGTGCAAATCAATATGGCTTAAGAAAACAGACCCTTTGTGTCTTTTGAAAATTTCTGACAAACAACCACTCTTTTCATATACAAAGAGAAATACTCCTTGAGACCAAGAGGTAGCTTTAATTTTTATTGGTTTTTGTTGGTCATCATTTTTGGTGATTTTTTCTTTGCAATCATAGCAATAATGCAAAGTAATTTTGATTGAATTGGTGCTAAATATGGTGATTGAAATTCTATTTACACCGGGAGTAAATCAAGGAGTGCTTTCCTCAATTTCAATCCACTATTTTTTGTATTAATTCATTTACTTTGTAGGCATTCTTCAAAAATTCATATTCTTTTTCTAGTCATGCAAATTTTGGTGCATCCATGTCCTGACAATGATATTTTCCTTGATTTTGTCAAAAGGGTCTCCGTACTCTTGTTTACAGAGTTCTCTTTCCATGGTTCATCAAAAAATCCCCTAGTTTCCACTGGTAGGAGCCAGCAATGGTAACACAGATTTTTGAAGCAATTTTCTGCCTCTTTTGTGAATTTTGCACATTGTGCTGAACCCCCACCATTTGTGAGGTCACTACAGACTACAGAGCATTCATTCCAGAATGGCCTCCTTGGAACCATGTCATCATTGAATAACAGGTTCAAGCTTTAGCAATATAGAATGAAGTGCTAGCAAAGGTTGCTCATGGTGTGATTGTTCTGGATTGGTTCATTGCTAAAATAATGTGCTCATTTAAATGCTATCTCCACTTTTATTTGACATCAGTACTTAGGATATCTACATACGTATCAATGATCACTGACCACATAAATGTCTGGGATGACCTCTCCAGGTTCCAGGTGGAGCCTGGGTTATAACTTCTAGGATTTTTGTAAGTCCTGTTCAATAATATATTGGTATGTACAGTTTATGTAGATAATTGTTTTTCAATGAAAGATGAGTCTCAGGAGTGGTCATCAAGCACTAATTGGCCCCAATATCAAATCTCATGGCTGCATTTGTTCCACATATTTTTATTCAACTTACTGTTTACTTATACTGGAAGCTTGTGGTATTTGCATCTGGAAGGATGTAAGTGATTTATTTAGGATCTATTGACAATATGCACTATACTTCCTTTAGAAATAAACTTTCAGAACATTGATTTCAGCCCAACCACATGATAGGACTGCAATACTCCTCACAACAATGCAAAACATGTATTAAAATCTAAAATTTCTCCAAAATTGACTGAATTTCATATTTGTAATAGGCTGACTCTGCATACAGTCAATGAAGAGCCAACCAACTTATGATATAAAAAACAAATACAGATTTTGTATCCATGTTTTGTTTTACACTAAACTACAAGAACACACTTTCATGGTGAAGGGTGGTGTTTTCTTGGCATTCTGCCAATAAAGATTATGCCAGTCAGTTTTATTAAATTTCAGCATGAGTAGTTACTGCTGGTTCTGAATTTGATTGTTTTTTGAAAAATAATTTATTACCATGACAGCACATTCTGCATGCATTTTTTTTAGTTCAAATTAAATACACTTGGGGTAACAGATTATTACAGAAACGGAACAAAAATGAAGACCACAAATAAGCTTTAGTAAAATATTTCATGTCAATGTCACATTGAATACTGTTTAATGCTTTTATTTAAACCTCTTATTGGCTCTATTGTTTTTCTCTTATCAGAAAGTATATATAAAAATAAAATTATTTTTTGGATTTTGAATCTGATCTTGCATGTACTGATTATAAAAGTAATGATTTCAATCAATTCAATTACTACCAATTATCAAAGTTAATTATCATTGGAGGCTAGTATTTGTATTAATACCCCAGCCAAAAAATCTCAAAAGAAATTATCTATACTTCTTTCAACATTCATTGTTTTGTGAATTCACTCATTTTCTAAATCTTTCAGTTAGTTAAGCTCATGAATAAACAACACAACATCCCTTTTGATTAGTATTTGTCAACACAACTAGAAAACCGGTTTTATTTTTTAGTTGACAAATGAATGAAAAAGCATTTTTACCAGCAAGATCAAAATATATTTTAAACAGATTGTTTTGAAAATCTTATGCAGCTCAGTTGACTAAAAGTTGGTAAATTACTTTCATGGAACTTCTTTCTTTCAGTTCAAAAGTGACATGTTGAATAGGGTGACCCAGATGATGGCCTGAAAAATATTTGCTAACTTTCCTGTGCACATTAGTACTTTATGAAGTATACAAAAACATTAACCATAGAAATACATGAGACATTTTCTCACCCAAAGTCAAAAAACTAATAACATACCATGATTCAACAATAAAATTTGTCAGTCATGATCAAAGATTGATGATTGTATTAATCACAATTTTTGGTGACCATGTTTTTTATTGGATAGACATATGGGTGTATGCAATTGGAATATATTGTCTAATCTGTAGAACTACATTTGTTGCTGCATTCTTCTAGCTACCTGACTCCCATAATAGATGAAATACTGAACTGAACTAGTCTTACCACTTAGTTTACAATGTTTTATTATTTTAATTATATAAGACATGATGATCACAGGACATAATTTCGCCAATGAAAAATAAGTCAGCCAAGAGATTATATGAAATTAGTGTTTGTTTTTATTTTTCATTGGTATTAAATTTTAGTATTGGGTTTGGGTAAGTAGTGGAACTAGCAACTAGAAACAGATTCATACCATAAGAGATGTTTAATTAATCACAAATGTAATATTTTTAATTTGTTTGATTTAAGATATATGTTGGTATTGTAGTAAGCAAGTGATTTGGTGTTTATATTGAGAAATTAGTGTTCTATGTACATTTTATACATCCAAATTAATGTAAAGGATGTTTAATTCAGGTACAATAATAGAATGCAATATTTACTACATCCCACTTGGTAGTCTAGTATTTTTTAAAAGAAACAAATAATAGATCATGAATACTTTTCTATTTTCACAAAAACATAATTCTGATTACCTTCCCTAAAAATCTAAAGCTTGGAGTTGGAGCAAAAGGTCAAAATGTTTTAAAGTAATGTTTAATGTGCACAATATTTTAGGACTAATTTCTTTGCTTAACCCAGCTTTTTGGGTTGTAATACTTACACAATCATCTTGTTTCTCAACACAGGAACGGCTCACAAAAGCTGAAAGGTTTATGAAAGTAGTATGGATTGTATTACACTATGGTAAACTAAAAGTCTTTATTTTAAATGGGTGTACTGTACAAAAAATATCACATCTTTGGATCAAACTGAGCTCTGAGATGAAACTGGTTATTAAGAACTTGTAGTTTGCACCATATTCAATCATGGAAAGTGCTGTCTAATAGTAATTGATAGAAAGAGCTACTTTTTAACAAATGTCATTGTTAATATTTATTTTATATAAACTAAAAGCACATTTGAAGGACTTCATAACAAATTCCACTTTGAATTAATCATGGGCCTTCAAGGTAAAAGGATACAACGATTCTTCAATAACATCTTCTATTAGTGTTGGTATCAACTAAGTGTAAACAAATACATGCATAATGTTCATTGCCTTACTACTACTTTGTGTTGATTCATCTTATGCTATAATGAGTACAATTGATAGAAAATTACAAAAAACAAAAGGATTTGAGAGTATGATAGTCAAGTCAATTTAATTGATAGGTATTAGTTCTTCAACAACTGATTAAATAATCAAAACATATTGATTTCTCCCTTCATTCAGTTTTAACAATTTATTGTTTCTTGTTTCTGATGACATGAATGGTCTATCATGAAAACAATTTAGCTTTTTTTACAAGGACCCATGTCCAGAGCCACTTGAATGCAAATAGAGCAAGTTGATTTCACAGAAAAATTGAGTAATTTTTTCTATCCACCAATTCATGGATTACTCCTTTGAATAGATGTCTACTGGTCAACAAAATCAAGTCTATGGATTGATTTCAGCATTAATTTCTATAGGAGGGGATTTGAATTATTCATTGTTGTTTATCTTGTTTTAAAAGACATAAGAATAATTTAATGTGTATTGCTAGAGATGTGTCATCAGAGCTCCTCAAAAAATATTAATCATTGTGGCTCATGGTACTAACCAAGAAATGCATATTAAAAGTTAATGCCCTGTTATCAATATTAAAAAATATTTTTCATTTCTGGTAACATTAATAGACATCAATATCACTATTGAAATTTTAGTTGGCTTCATAAAATTTTGATAGTTTCTTAATCGCTTTTTGATTCCTCATCATTCCGCTACATTCAATCAAAACATCTAATATAAAAATGGAAGATTTTATTGTCATTTTCATTAAAAAAAAGCATATGATATTCTGTTGATATAAATAAGTAGTTTGGTTGTCATGTCCATATTACTGAAACAACTCACACTTTAAACATGTTCTACATGATTGAGCGAGTTTCTTGCAAAACAATATTGAACCCTCATTATATACTTTAAATTTACATTTCTGTAGAAGACAAACCAATATTAAATAATTCCTACTGGTGGTTAGATCTTGCCTGTAAAAATGAATAATATCATTAATTTTTCAGAATATGCCAGCAAATTATTTGATCTCTACTTCATACTAAGGAGAAATAAAAATATAATGTCAATTTGGGAATTCATTGCCAAGGCAAGTGTGATCAACAGTTTGTTTAGGTTTGATTATCATGGTTGAAATGATGTTTAGATTAGGTTATTCTTTTATTCTAATTTTGAGTTAGGTTTTCATTCAGGATAATGCTTTCTTGAAAAACATCTTCTTTGATATTTTTGTTTATAATCCTTGAATGTGTTGTATCTCTAGTAAGAGTGTTGTGACTAAACCTAAACATTTATTAGCTACTTTAATAAAATAGTAAAAAGGTTCAGAGAAAGAATGAGGGGCCAAGAACAAACATTCATCTTTTAATCAGTGATACTCCATCAAAAAGGGAATTTTAAAGGCTTACAAAATGACAAAGCCTACATCTACTATCATCTTGACATGTGGGAAACAGTGCATATATATAGCTTGAATGAAAGGCACCATTGCTAAAGCTAAAGAAGGTCCCAATAGAACCTTCATTAATTAGACAGATGCAGATAGAATATCCAAACTTCCTATCAATGCCATGGCAAGTGATGGAAATTCCAAGAGGCTGTAAGGAGAGTGACCACTAGAACAATGTGAAAATTCATCTTCTGTCTTGATCTGTGAAAAACTCAGCAACCAGTCCTGTAGGTTATCAAACAGAAGTGTCCTGAAAAAGAGGTACCCAACATTGAGAGCCCTGATCAGATGTAAGTACTGTACTTACTATGGATAGATACCAGAACCTTTGAATATATAGTGTCTGCATGTGTGAAAAAAACAGTAAAAGCCTTTTGGGGTACCTTTAGTTTTTACATTTTTTCTCACTTGAGCAGACACAAAATGCAACCGCACATGACTGTGAGTGGTTTTTAGACACACTGTTCTTGTTTTTGTTTGGAACTTGTGTGAAGCACTTGTTAACAACCAGAAAGGTGTGACTGGGAAACCCTCTTTAGTCAACAGTGTGGTTACATACAGTGTTCAGGAGAACTAGTGGTAACAGCTGCAACAACATGAAACAAAAGCAGTGGTATCAAAAGATTTGATGCTACAGTTAGTGAAACATGACCACCGCAGGAACCTACCAAGCCACAAGGTATGGGCAACTCCTGGCTGGAGATAAGGAACCAAGAGGAAGAATAATTTGTTACTGACTCTTTAAAAAATGCAACCTGGTGGAAACTAGCATCCAAGCTCAAGATGTGTACAATAACAAACAGTTTTGTGTCTGTGTAGGGCTCAGTTGTGCCATCAAACAGACTATACACTCAGTGCAAACATTATTGAATTACTTGAATGTGTGGACAGAGGAGAATTGATCCAGATGACCATTGCATCAGAATCCTCAGGTGTCCAGATTCTCCACCTAATTAGGAATGTCAACTCAGAAAAGTGGAGACAGCTCTTGAATTACACAGTATTTATTCCAAGGACAAAAACAAACTGGAGGATATGGTAGACTCATGTACCAACTCAGATGATACAGAGGATACATAAAAAGATGAAAACTATGCAATTCATTAGCCTCAACTTAACCTATTTTCCAGGGAAGGTGTTTATCATTCATTGCAAAAATGAGTTCAATTCCCCCAGCTGATATGCTATATGCTATGCTGTACTTTGAGAGGTGCATCACCGTTGGCTACTGGGTCATTATTTGATACGAATAGACATAGCTTGAGGAAAGAGTTTGTAATGAGTGCTGATAGATAATAAATAATGGGGTATTCATGTTGGATATAAGGTTTCATGAACTAGAAAAATGCATCATACTTGTTGTCTTGAATTCCACAATTTAATGTTTCCACCATGGTTCATTGAGAGAAACCATTTGAGTTTTAGATTCTCATGTTTGTGATTTTGGCATATTTTCAGTTAGGTTATCAGGTTTTTATTGATCATTTTCAGAAGAAAATATTCCGAACTATGATGCAAGAGTCATTAAGAGCTAAAATCATACTCTATTTTTTGGTCTCTTGAGGTTGCACTAGATGAACTGCAGACTACAGACTCCCTTGTTGATAATACTTTTCATCACAAAGCAATGTGTTATTCAGAAGAATGTGCTGGTACCACAGTAATATTATCTTAAGTTTTCTGGATGTTTTAACTTGTTGGTTTGTTCTTCTTACACATCTGTACTGGAATCTTTTTTTAGATTCCGGTGGTTGATTTGTGAAAAAGATCAAATTTCCCTTCCCATTTTTGTTTCATTGTCACTTTCAAATTTTGTGTATCACACGTTTTTGATAGAAACATTTGTGGTGACATTTATCAGTAAAAATCAAAAGATTATAAAAAGTGTAATAATAGACAAACCACATCATGCAACTACAAAAGAAATCAAATCTGTCAACACATATCACTGTTGGCATCCCATTAGAAAGTTTTTGAAAACATTTATCGATTCATGGGGCATGTTGGATTTTTGTTGAAAACTGTCTCTGTAAGCAGTGGATAAAGATATTTTGTTTGCAAGTTTTAAATGATCCTGTAAATTTTGAAATAATAGTGGGTACCTTTTTTAGTATTGTTTCTCTCAAAACCCCATCCTAACATCAGGAATTAGTAAATTGTGCTCTGAAATATTTTCTAATATTTTTCCTTGATGTTTTCTGTTGTGCCTTTGGAGGCTGCACGTGAGTCAGATTAACTGTGTGTTCTTTTATGACTTCTAATGATAGAAATGTTTGTGTCAATGGAAGTGATTGTTCTTTGGTACATTGGATGTGGTTTATTTTTGCTTCTTTATAGCAAATTATAATTAAAGGGCATCAAATCACCCACATTAAAAGAGCAATACCAATCAATGTTAGATTTAAATGTAGTAGTTTGATGAAGATATTACAACTTTCAAGGTTCATTTCGTGAAAAAAATTAGAACATCTATGTGCATTTTTCAAAATTCCTAACTGTTTGTTTCATTGTTTTTTGTTTATCATCTAAAGATGTATTTAATTTTTTTATAAACATTCCCATATTCTCTCTCACCTATCCAGAGCCCCGAATAAAAAGCATTAACAATGTCAACAATGGTGAAACAGAGTAACAAATAATGAGCCAGATTAATCATTTTCATGTACTACAATTTGATTTTTTTTAATTAACTAGAGACTTCTTGAAATATATATATCTTGTTTTGATGGTATTCTATAGAGGCTAAATCATATATTTGCCACAAAAATATTTGAAGAGGAAGCTGTATGGCAACTATAAAATATAAAGGAATCATCTGTGTAATGTATAGCAACACATGATTTTATTTTTTCCTCCTACCTAATTGAAATGACTCTGCATTCTGGCATTGTCAATTATCAATTATCACCCCACTGAAGACACAACAATGGATACTTGTTTATATTACCTTTTTGAATCCATCCTTAATCTTGAATACTTCAACAAAAAGCCATTGTCAGCCAAATAAAATTTGCATTATCACATACTCATTCAGTTGCTCATTTACTAGTTTCATATGTTTGCTATTGATTGAATTGTGGTGAGGTATGAAATAGTATTCAAGTCTCCAGTACAAATGAATTTTTTGGTCATAACGATGATTTATGAACCCCACTAATACCAGAGTGACATTGCCCTCTGAATCAATCAGATATTAGTATAATTATCAAACTGTGAAGCATGTGTCATACTATAAGAACATCAATGAATCAATCCTCAAATTCTGTCTAATTGGAATTGTTCATTATTATCCCACTGTTTGGGATTTTTGCATGGATTAACTTTAACACTAAAAAATAATCATTTCAACACACAAAAATATATCAGACACATAAGTAATGATTTTTATTAAGTTTCAGAATAAAAACCTGATTAATATTAGCTCTCACTTCGAGATTTAGAAATGAAAATTTTTTGTTCTTGAATTCATACAATAGTTATTATTTTTACAACTTTAGATGTTCACCACAATGATACCATTGCAATAATCAAGATACTTGTCTCAGTGTTCATTTATCAACTTACTATTTTTCAGCCTGGTTGGATGAAGTCCTTCATTCATGCATCTATCCTTAGATAACCACTAAAAATATAAACTTGAATTGATTCTATTTGTCTTGTATTGTTGGCATATATGGCAAATATCTTTTGTTGTAGCAGCCTTTCAGTAATATTTCACTTGATAGTTGATGGCTCGAGAGGCTGATCGCAATTTTTTGACTTCTGATGCAAAAATGTCTAAATACTTGTTTTTGTGTTAGTGTAACATGAATAATAAGTGGTGTCAATTCAAAGTGTTTTCCCATTTCTACAATGAAAGGCATACAGGCCCCAATTTTATTTCTTACTAAACAAGGTTTGGAGATTAGCTAGAAACGTCAACCAATTTATTTTACAATGTTCTTGTTTGAAAAGTACATAGTGTGTAGTGTAGAGAAGTTTTCAAATTTGCTTGGGCGTCATTCTCATTTTTTTGTGAGATGGTTAGCATTTAGCATTCGCCTTTTTACGCCATTAATAATAAGTACATTGATTAGCTGTGACTATCTAGTCTACAAGTGATGTGACATCATGTCTGCGCAGTCACTCATGGCGTGACTCGTGGAGTGGGGTTTTGTGATTGAGTGCAAAGAGCCATTTGTTGCGCCACCCACAGAGACAACGTGATAGAAGTCGCAAGCATACACCTTGGAGCGACACAATGTATTCGAAGCGAAACGTGAATCATTGGACACGACTGGATGAGGGCACGGCAAGTGCTCCCATTCGGTCGCCGTCGCGATGTGAAAGTGTGCGAAAGACGATCAATGTGGACAAATCTCTTCGTTGATCAATTTTGGCTTCGCCCCTTGTCGATCTTCGCTCCCTCGTCAGCCTTGATCGTTACAACTTCCATGAATTTAGTAATCGTTAAGACCTCGTCTTCGACCTCGTTGCCCCTTTCGCTCTGTTCGCAATGGCCATCGGGGTCGCGACCTTTCTTGCTGTCCTCGCCATACTCGTCATGATTGTCATACCGGTGCCGATGCCTCTTCGGACTTCTCACGCCCTCGTCGTCTTTCTCCATTTGGAAGTATTGGTGGATCAACTCCGGATGCAGGCCGATTTCCCGGATCATTTTCTTCATTTCGTCGAGGTCTTGATTCGTCACTTGTTCCACTTTGTGCTTGCCGTCCGAGCAGTCTATGTTGTTGTTTTCGTAGCCCGAGTCGAATTCATCAAAGCCAAGCTGCACAACCTGGTTGACATTTCCAGTAGCTTCTGCTGTGTTTGTTGTGTCCATGGTGATTGCAGCATTGAATGAACTTCTATGGTTAAAACTTGTGTTGGAGGATGCGGTAGTTGACATGGTGGTTGTTGACATGGTTTCCAGATCCATGTTCCATTTTGTGAATAAAAAATAATAATGAACCATGAACCATGCAGAACCATGAGTCACTCTAGAATTACTCCTATTTATTTTTGTTTTTGGGAGTTTTCAGGATAATAATAATAAGTAGCAGGATGGCGTGGAACGTGGAATTTTTATGGGTTGGGAGTTGAGAGTGTAATAAGACATCTAATTTATGAAAGGACTACATCAAGAGTATTCTACTGCCTACTTTTAGAATGATGATCTTATGAGAAGAAGGACGAGAAGAATGAATCACTAACTAACCAGAACTAACTGATAGTTCTAATCCCACCAGAACTGGTGGGTTTAGACGGATTGGCGTTAACACGCGTTAATAAGAGAATCGACATGGACTGCATGCAAGTACTACTAAGTAAAGTATGTACCATACATACTACTCGTAATTAGTAGTAATAGTAAGGTAGTAATATAATATAGGAGTAGTAGCATCTCTAGTAAGATCTAGTACCTACTTAGAGATAGATACCATTGATACCATAAGTCTATTGTACCATACTCCTATTATGTACATCATGCATACAACATCATCAGCATACATGTCATAAGTAGCCAAACATCGTGCTTCTCTTGGTTCTGTCCCTGCCGATCTGTATTAGTCTGGGCCTTTCTGGCTGGATTTTCCCACTAGGGGCATGTGGGATGTGGGCACCCCTACTAAAAAACTATTCCGAAAAATTCCTCCTGGTACTAATTGTACATACGTAGCAACTTGTTTGGTTCATTATAGTAGGCCCACAATCGCCCACGTGGGAAGAGCCCACTAATACATCAAATTCTGCCCCCTAGTGGGAAAAGCCAACTTTCTGGGCCTGTCTCTCTAAGTAGGTAGGTAGAGGCCCAACCCCACTCAACTAACTTTCAACTTTATTTTTTGATTATTGTTTTACAATACAATACCATACCATACTACTCAACTTTCAAAACAGGAACATCCCAGAGTCACGTCAAATACGTGTCGAAGACAGAAATCACGTGATGAATGATTCATGGCTATTATTTATATTGATTTAGGTAAATCTGTTGATACACAGATCTACTTGAAGGAAAGTCACCACACCATTGTTAGATTATATTACAGTGCAAGGCAGAGATTATAACAGAATATAGTATGATCCAAAAAACAAGCATTCAATTTTTTAAAAAGTTTCTATTGTTTTTTGAACAATCTATCAAACCTACATACACACAAACATCAACATCATCTATGAATGTTTTCCTGAATCTCAATAATCAAAAAATGTGACATTTAGAAAATGATAATCTTAAACATTGCCAGAATTAAATCTTCAAACAAACACATCATACACCTTGTGAATCCAATGTGAATCAAGTTTTGTCAAGCCATCATTTACAGATTGCCTTGGTATCAATACTAGCAAAATTTGGTAAGTACTCACTACATTGAATTAAACCTAATACTGAATAACTTCAACATTTTTGGCAATGCCAAACAATTATTTGCAGGCAACGAATATCTAGTAAAAAGGGGTTTGTTTTCATTGGTCATTGTTGTTGACAAAAAAATGCAATGTTGTTAAACTGTATTTCTTTCTTCATCTTCATAGCAACAAGTACTCATAACACTTTTCATTGAAGATATGATACCTAAACAAATTGCTGTTTGTACTATTTTTTCAGCTTCTCCATGTCAGCATACATATCAGTAAACATCACAAGCCAAATTCTAATCATAAAAACTTTGGACTAAATTTTGTGAAACTTTGAAAATGGTAGTGGTTTTCTATTTGTTCATTTGTTGCATCAGAAAGTAAAAACCAGATGCTTCAAAAAATGTTGAATGTCATCATTTGCAGATTTTTGGTACAAGAATTGTTGTCAAATTGAATTAGGTTAACATGACAATATTTAACAAACAAATATTCAAAATATCTGGTAGATAAAAATCCATCCAAAACTAAAATTTTTACTCATAGATCTGTGATCAGCTCAAAAAGTGAATGTTTTATGTATGCAATCCTACTGTAGCCCTTGAACTTGAAATGGCCGAGTTTCACAAACGGCACATTTTTGGACAGGGTAATCTTGAATATAGCCAAAAAAAGCCAGAAGCTTTCCTACCAAATTTTGGTAGTGATGCAGACTGATAAATGCTCCATCAACTATTACACTTTTATTAATTCGCAAACATGGCATGTCCACCAGGTATTTTGAGATAAAGTTTTACCTGAGTATTTTAAAACTCTAGTTGCTGAAATTTCTCCAAAATGAGGCTCTACATGATCATTACAGGGTCATTGTCATTTTTAACAAGCACATGACACTCAATCTCTCTCCACTGAGAGGCCAGTTTCAACAAATTAATTTTTTTGATTTGTGCTTTAGAGGAGGATGCAATGGGGTATAAGGTCATCCATGTATAGCTGCTAACTACTTTGTTAATGATAAGATCATGCTAAGATACACTAAAAAATACTTAGCTTTTACTGTTACAATGATGAAACCATCATTTACATTTTTGGGAAAATTTGCCTCTAAAAGAGAGCTGTTGAGGCTACCAAACAATAACTGTGGATAAAAGCAGAGAATATGTCACTAATATCATTGCCATCTACACCAGAATTGAAGAAAAAGAGTTTTCAATTCATTTGGAATTCCAGGTCCATTATTTTTCTATAAGTATCTTTTGTAAATCATGATGTTTCTTGGACTTAAAATTGTAATTTCTATGCCACCAATAGAATTTGAACATTAATGAATCAATATTAGATAATTTTTTTTGCTGCTTCAATGCAAAAACTTACTTTTCTTAGTGAAGGATACAAATCAGTCATATCAAAGGCAGTTGACCTTTGAAACTGTTATTTAATTGAATGATGCCACGATATCAAAGCATCATTTCTTTCTGGGGGCACAGGAAAGTATCCACACAAGAAAACTTGATGAATTAGATGATAAAATATCAGTAAAGAATCCAGGCACAAAAGCCAATAGCCAATACAATTGTAGCAAAACACCTACATTTTTTCAAATTACCTGTCTCCCTCCCCTTCATTGACATCTTTTCTACAGTACCACCCCACCATTGCATTAAAATTTTGCAGACACACCCCCTGAAACAAATGTATTCCCTCTTGGATGGGTTCATTGGGAGAGCCAACATTGTGTTGTCCTTTCAACATTCTTTTAATTTAGCTAGCATAAAGTGTTGCACATGGATACAGCTATATATTGTCACAGCTTAAAAGGCTATCTTTAGGGTTACCCTATATATCCAAAAATGTGAACAAGATCCAATATTGTTTTTAGTATGTGGTTACATGGACTCATAACGATGCTCTCAATGAGCCAATTGTCAACAAATACTGGAAGTGACATGAAATTATATTTTTTTATTTTTTTTAGCATTTTTCTTGTTGGTAGTGGGCAAGTTTTGAAATCACTTGAGGGGATCTAATCCTCTACAATCTTTTGATTGACAAAACTAAATTTATCCATGAAACTAACTAAATTTTTATTTTTGTTAAAAATGTACTATTGTTTCTTAGAAACATATCACAATTAGACAAAAAAGAATGTAATGATAGAAGCATCTTAGTGTTGTACAATGCAGCAAAAAAGACAAAAAAATTAGTAGACCAAAACCCAAGTAGATTTTTTGTTTAATTTGGTAACCAATTGGACAAAAGAAAAAATTCATAAACTGGATCCAAAATCGAGCTGTTTTCATACGGCATATGAAGCCAGTTATTGAAGCATTGAATGATACTGAGTGAACCCCAAAGAATTTTAGGACGGAAAGCTCATATCATTGAATCTCCTCCCATGAATCCATTGGAAACTAAGAAAACGGAGTTCACCAAAATGGAAATTTCCCACTGCAACTACAATCATATTATTACAACCTACAAAGTTCATTGTATTTGCAGCAAAGAGCATAATGTCAGGGTTGTCAAGGTGGAAGATGGTGCAACTCCTCCATTCAAGTATACTAATTTGAAACAGGAACTTTTGAATATGGAGACATACAATATACAGAAACTTTTTGAGTTTATTCTTCTGATCATGTGTTTGAGACTTTATAAATAAGATTGATGGGTTCATCCCAGCTTAAATTTAATAAATTCACAAGGTTACATGATTTTATTTTTCTCAGGCCTCTTTCTCAAATGTATGGTAAGTGATGGCTCTTTAGTTTTTGTAAGAGTTTAGGGATATGCTTAAAGTTTAGATGACACACAGTAGATATACTGTTGTCTTTATGGCTGTACTGGCTATATTTGTCAGTTATATTTAATTGAACTTAAGATATTCACAAAAACTATCACTACCCCTCTGTTGCTAATTGAATTCAATTAAATTCTAAATAAACACATACTACTCAATTGTTCCTGCTATAAGTTTTGTCAGTGCATTGATACCCCAGTTTGGCCCTCTACTTTTAAATTTATGCCCAATTCTTTCCTCAAAGGTACACCTCTTTGTACTATATTTCATATCTAAATTTAACATGCACTCAACTGATGTTGTTTTCATTTGTAAATAATGTTGATTGCTTTTACCTGTGTTGTAACTACTTTTCATCATTGTAATTGCAAACATTCTATTATTTTTTTGATACCTTTATGTTTGATTAATTACTTCTGACTTTGAAACTGAATCTATCATTTCATATTAGTAGTTTTTGAACCAAAGATCTGAAGAAGAGGGCACTTCACATTTGCTTTGAGTCCAAGGCTTTCATGAGAAGCGTGATATCAGTTCAACACCAATAGTTTGGCTCACAAGCAATGCCAGTAGTTTGGCTCACAAAAAATTTATCTTGATTCTTGCGTTCTAAGTATGTCAATTTAAGTTATTGCACAATAACTATGCCTAATCACATATCAATAAAAGATCAACAAGTGTTATGCTATGTTGATGATGGGACACAGAGAATGTATTTTTTTATTATGAATTTTTCAAAACCTAAAAACAAGGCCTTTTCTCCTCTTCATTTGTTTGGAATCTCTTTTTTGGCTTTGTGTTATGCACTATATTTGTGCAAGACTGCAAGTATTCTGTTACATTTTGGATAGCATCCCCCATATTGTAGTTTCTGGAAGGGCATACTTAACATTCTCAAAGCAAGTCTACAATTCTAATGTGCATTAGGGAGGGACTTTGGGGAATTAATGCATTTCAGGTCATTAATTGTGAAATAGGAGTGAATCAGTAGTCCATTCAAGGATCATTGATATATTCAAGCAACATGAACAGAGCTTCTTTTCCTATTTTCCATTGCTCAATGATAAATGAGCAACATCATGTGGTTTTTGTCTCCCCGTCTTGTGACTTGTGATCTGAAGAGAAGAGATGGGGTATTTTACCAGCACATTCCTAGGTTGACTCCAATAAAACTTCCCCATCCACCTTGTTGTACTTTGTCTATGGGATCCATTTAGTAGAGGGTTACCAGCAATAAATAAATTAGACTTCAAATAATAGATTTTTTTCTCACAATGACTGTGAGCCTTCCACTCATCCCATCTATTATCAATAGGTATATGCATTGATACTCCCATGGTTTCTACTCCTAATGTGTGACTGATTCTTGGTCACTCCTTAATTGGTTCTGAGATCTTCCATGGGGTTTCTGAATTCAAGAGATTTAATTAGGGTGTGTACTTGTGCTGAGATTGCTTCTCATGGTATCCAAAAGGAAATTTACAAATTTATCTGGAGAATATTATTAATTGTTTTGACTTACCCCAATAAATAATTTTTCTGCTTGATATAGACATCAATTTGATTTTTTGTTTAGATCTACAGCTCATGGTCAGGAGATGGGAGTCTGACAGTTTGTACTTAATAAATATTTTTCATCCCATACTTAGGACAGATGATTTCTGAAAGGGAGGTTGCTGTTGGAAGAATATCCTTTTGCAAACTAGTGCTATTAATCCAGCCTTCAGAATCACTGCATGGCGGACATGGTGGATATTCACAAGCTACAATTGGTAGTTGAGATTATCTATTGATTATGGGTTGTTCTACTCTTCTTATTGGCAGGCAGCTGTATTGAGACCACACACGCATCCTTGGCCACTGACATGGGTTTCCTAAAATCTTTTTTATATGCAGGACCCAACACACTCTTGTGATCTTGCCCTGGTTAGTCTAGTGCTACTGTTGGGTGAGAGCATCTTTGAAATGGTTTTGGATTTGGATATGTTTAAGGCCAGGCTCATATGTACTAAACATAGTACGTATGCAAGAGTAATAAGTAGCAGTGTTTAATGGTGGGAAAATATAAATTTTTGATCAAACCAAGTAAGCCTTGTTCTTCATAACCCAAATAGTGCCCTTGCACATTTGAATCATTGAAAATGATGTATAAATGATCTCTCTATGGCCAATGAAAGTAATAAATTTTAAAAAGTTATTTTTTCAAAAAAATAAAAAAATTAAACGTAATAAAATTAGTATGCAAACTCCATTCTATGGGATTGCCTGTAGAGCCTGGTAAGTCTAAAAAAACTAGGCCAAACCAAAAAGTGGATTTTTGGCCAAAATTGAA
>JALLOT010000025.1:0-32666 GCA_036939595.1 Thalassiosira livingstoniorum | reverse complement strand
TTAAACAGAATACGAGCAACTAATCAATTATCCAATAACTCAAGACACCTAGATGGAGGCAATGTGTAGAGAGCTAGGGTGATTAATAAAAGGCTATGGATATGGAAGGAACAAACATTATCAAATACATGGATGTTTATTCAGTTGCAGACATTGAACGTGGCAGAACAGTGAAGTATGCCAAAATTGTGGTTGTTTATTGACCGCAAAATAGTGATACCAACAAAGTTTGAATAACATTTGGGGATAACCTTGTCAATTACCCCAATGAATTAACAGCATGCATAGCAGACATAACAACCTAAAAATCCTCTGGAAATTTGTTTTAAGCACATCAAATTCTAAGTACATGTGCACCAATCTCAAAAATTTCAAACTCTGCACACCTTTTGAATGACATGAATGCATGAAATTTATAGTTGACCCCATCCCACCAGAATTTGTTTGACACAACAATCTCCAGATAAAAGTGCACAAGAGCTCATTTCTTGGATCCACATCACTCATACCTCCTATGGCCTTCCTCAGGTAGAAATTCTAGTCAACAAACTCCTCAAAGAATAATTACAATCCCATAGAGCTATTAGGAACTTTTCCATATGCTAGGTTAGTTCAAACATATTGCAAAATCCTTGCAATATACCCTCCTGGCTGATGATTTTAGTATAAAGTATACATGAGAAGAAAAATCTCACCATTTTCTTGATATTCTGAAACATCATTAACACTATTATGAGGTGGAGGAGGATAGTCCTGGTATTTTGTACGTTGGAATTTCATTGAATTGAAATTATACTTAACAAGGGTCAGACATTAAATGTCAATTGATGTAAAAAAACAACTTGTCAAATATATGGAGTCATTCCTCAACACAACAAAAACAAATGTGACACCTTCCTCAAACCACCTCCCCATGTTTATGACATTGCCAGTCAAAAACCACCGCTGGAAGACAAATCAGAGACCTTCGTCAAAGACAAATGCAAATTCTTCTAATAAGTGGTGAGGATTTTCTTGTACTACATCAGGGCCTTAGACACCACCATCCTAAATGCACTCAGCAACATTGCTACAGTGCAACTCAATCCCACCAAGAAAACCATAACAAAAGTCCTCAATTTCCTCCAATACATGGCTGCCCATCTTTATGCAAAATTCAATACCACTCCTCTGTAATGATGTTAAATGTCCATTTGGATGCATCTTATATTCAATCCCACCAAGAAAACCCTAACAAAAGTCCCCAATTTTCTCCAATACATGGCTACCCATCCTTATGCAAAATTCAATACCATTCCTCTGTAATGATGTCAAATGTCCATTTGGATGCATCTTATACTATGATGGCTCCCTATGCACAAAGCAGATCAAGAGGATATTTTATCTTTGGCTCCCTCTCCAAACAGAACCAATCCATCAAGTTCAGTGGTGTTGACCATGTCTTACGTATAATTCTCAATTTTTGGCAGCTTCCGCCATAAAGGCTGAGCTTGTGGACTTGTTTCTCAATGTCCAACAAGCCAAAATCTTCCAACTCACCTTGTTGGAGCTCGGAGCCGCTGACTCCTATCCATGCCCATAATTCAACAATTATTGGTATTGTAAATAATAAAATCAAATGCCAGAAGTCATATGCTATTGAAATACACTTCTTCTGGCTCCTTGATGGGGAAGCACAAAAATATTTGACTTCCGACAACATCCAGGTCAAGAAAATTTGGCTGATTATCTTTCCAAGGCTCATGATGCCCCCCACAATCAGCAAGTATGACCCTTTTACCAACATTTAACTAATTTGCCTTGCTACTTTCAGCGTGCACAGTGCACAGTTCCCAAGCACTGGGCAAGGGTGTTTTGGAACAAAGGAAGCATAAGCCAGTAAACTCCCTTTGACCCTTGTCCATTCAGCAGTAGCTTCATGTAACCTAGTACCTGCAGCTGAGCATCTTGAGCCTCAATGGGAAGTAATGATTTATGCCCTTTTCAGTCTTGCTTATCACGCCAGTTGTAGCTTATTCCCATTGTGTGTCTCGCATTTTGGTTCACTCCCTTTAAGCACAGTTTTGTTCAAACTCTAATTTTATTCACTTAAATAGCTAATAAAATTAGTCAGAGTTTTTTTTCACCAAAACTGTTGCACTACAAAGTCAGTGTCCATCTCAACAGTAGGAGGCCCTAGGCTATCTAGGTACTTACTCACTACACTAGCACAATTTTTAAATTGATTTAGTAATTTTCCTATTTTATTGTAATAACATGTTTGAAGTGTAACCAGGATCATAAATAGCTACTATTATCTCATTTTCAAATCAAGATGATAGTAATGATTTTCGAAACAATTTTTGAAAA
The DNA here is from genome assembly GCA_036939595.1 of Thalassiosira livingstoniorum. Classification (NCBI taxonomy): domain Eukaryota; phylum Bacillariophyta; class Thalassiosirophyceae; order Thalassiosirales; family Thalassiosiraceae; genus Thalassiosira; species Thalassiosira livingstoniorum. The sequence goes on along the minus strand of JALLOT010000025.1, from coordinate 30,317 downwards.
AATTGTTAAAAAAATATGTTATTAATTGGTATTCAATCATGTCTTTTCAACAACAAAATTAAAGCACAAGTGGAGCCTGAGAGATTCTGCTTTGGGATCCCATCAAGGACACAAAGAAAAACATTTTAACAAGCTTTGTCCAATTTCACCAAAAATTGTATCTACATAGGCAAAATAAGTACATTCACTACCCATAGCTGTGAGAAAAGCAGTTATTATCCCAACATCTACATCAACACCAGTTTCAAAGATATCCAAAACACTTTTGCATTAACTTTTCCACCCAATGCAAGACAGAGATCATTTGTGATTTAACTCACCAAGTAAAAATAAGAAAAAATCTCATTCCCTCTTGTTTGAAATGCAGTCTGGCATGACTGTTGTTCAGGATATTTAAGTATAAAAGTGGTAGGGGTACTTTCTAGTTTTGCACTATGATAGGATTCTGGCGTTGTGTTTCTTGTGGTAATGAATAAAAAATTCAGTTCTGCTGAAACGTGTGATCTAGGCCTTTAGATCTCAAATTTTCAGAAGTACACTCTGATTGCATATGAAACAAAAATGTTCTGGACTATTAGTCCAGTATCTAGAAACTGATTATTTCATGACCTATATCCTCTTGCCAAATTTCATCAAATTTGTTTTAGATGAGATGGCACCATGTTGTGTGGTCGGAGAACAAAATCAGACACTGCATGCCGGAAATCGTGTCTCAATGGCCGAGATCACTGCATATGGCATGGCCCAAAATGTCAAGGAATAAAACATTCAGGTGGTAACTGCGGTGCCCGGGCCATAGGACGATTGAATTGGCTCTATTGTTGTGATTTGCACGTCCCCAACAATACAGTTACTAAGCCAGAGCAGTTCAGAATTGACAATTTAGCAAAAGATAGGCGCAGCGCTGTACTAGAGTATCGTGACCACAAGGATGCTTACACCGGGAAAAAGTTTCCAAATCCCAAAGAATCTGTCGGTGTAGACATTATTGTTCCTCGGCGTCGTGGAATAGAAATGGATCACGTTGTCGAGCTTCACGTGTTTAGAGATTGTTTCGATCGCATTCCTAAGCATGGGCTCCGCTTCGAGGAAGAGAAGAAGGAATTGCTTGATTTTATGCGAGAAAATGTTGTGAACCAAACAGAAAACTTGAATCTGACCACCAGCGAAATAAACGAAATCAAATTCAGGGCCATCTATGAGTTCCAGGAAGACTTCAAGAATGGATTAAGCGCTGTGGATGAGCAGGGATTGTTCGCCTACTTGGATAGGGCCAACAGCAAGACAACTGGTCGCAAATTCATGCGTCAAACATCTCGGAATATTGGGAATGAGACGAAGAAATCTATGCATGAAGTACTTGGCTGCTTTGAGGAAGAGCAAGGTTTGCATGGTCTTATGGTAGAAAAACTGCATGACAACTTCACGGCAATGAGGTTGAATCATTAGGGAAGCATCCAGAGACTAATGGAAACGGGTGAGTGGAAGAAGAGGCGTTCATCACACCTCGAAAAGCAAAAATTAAACAATGGAATGTCCTCAACTTGTGCCACATTTTTTAACAGATGCTGCCCGATGGCAATCATTACTACTTTTTTAAAGAAGAGGGTGTTTCAGCGGGCAAAAAGTAGTGTGAGGAAATCGTAAATGAAATTACTCATTCATACTTCAGAACGAAATAATATTTGGGCGGTTAGGATCGGGACTGTTCCGCCATCAAGGGTATCGTTGTAACTGTCATTGTAGAGGTAATAAAAAATAATAAGGGATGTCTGATTTCCACAAGCACTGGCGATAGTACGACGGTTTCGAAATTGTGACATTTACATTATTCATTGGTATTTATTGTTTCAGGCCGAATACACCTGATGTGCGTGTAGACAAAATTTGTTTTCCACTCAATATCAGTTCGCGTGGATCAATGCTTCTAGGTTGGTGCACCCTTGGCAGTGCATAATGCTTCCACTCATTATTCGTGTCTTGTGGACCAGCTTTTCTAATAATAGCTAGCAACTTCCTCTTTGTGTGTGATAGGGAAAGGATAGGGAAGACACATTTGATTTACCAGTACTTGTAGGTCCCTCTTACGGCTTCATTGATCTTTTCTGGTGCTGCCTTCAACTTGTCCACAATTCCAAACTTGGCATCCAACTCATCAAATTGAGCTTTCGATTTGGCAGAAGACTCCGAGGCAGTTTCAGCAAAGTCCTTAAGCCCCCTCTGCAGCCGTTGCAATTTCATCTCACCCTCATTCGTGTATTTAATTTCAATCGGGTATTCATTCAAAGGACTGATCTCATAAATTTGGCTCCAGGCAGTGTACCCCGCCACAAGCAGAGGAAGCAAGGCATTGGGATGAAAAAACATATTATTCTCCACGATGGGATTGCCCGTCAAATACTCCCACAAGGCAAAGTAACTAATCCCCAACATGGCCACCCTCCCATGACTGAGCTCCACATCCCTCAGCCCCTTCCTCCCCTTAAAATCCTCCCCGCAACTCGAATACAAACCGAGCGGATCCCACCCATAATCCCCCGCCACCCCATACTTCCAAATGGCACTCATATCCTTCTGATGAATCTTCCCCATCTCCGTCTCCTGCGTCATTCTCAAACTCGTCTTCACTTCAAAATACCCCGCCGCCCCCAACGCCCCAACGATGGCCAAAAACGAAAGGGGATTCACTCCATTCAACACACTGGGAGCGCATCCGTTCTGGAGCATCCAATCGGGAGCGAGGAGTTCGGACATGGGCCAACCGACGGCGGCGAGCATGGCGAGGCGGGCGTGGCGGACTTCGGATTCTTGCATGGAGTAGAGGTCGAGTTTTTCGGAGAGGCCGAGGGGGTCGAAGCCGTAGTCGCCGGCGTGGGATCCGTCGAGGGCGGTGGGGCGGGGGAGGAAGGGGAGGGCGATGGAGTTGGGTTTGGAGGAGTAGCGGCCTCTTTGGGTGGTTGGTTGGAGGATTTCGGGGTGTGAGATTTTGGGATGTGAGGTGTGGCATTTTAGAGTGAGTCAGGTTTCAACAAACATTATTCATGTGACGAATGGCTTGAGAGAGTTAAAAGATTTTATCATATCTACTCACGGTTGGATGCGATCAGAGTCTTTCACAAAATCATCCACTGGCCAGTCTTTCTCAGCATCCGCATCTGAAGCCACAGGAGAGTCTGCCACGGCAGCAGCTGCGGGTGTGGTGGTCTCAGGGGCAGCAACGGGTGCCTCCAATGTTGCAGCGGAGAGCGGTCGGAAGGCATTGGATTGACTGGCGGGGGCGAATGCCGTAGCTCTGGCGGCAATGGAGGAGATGATGAAGGCTGAGAATTTCATTTTGGATGTGTATTATTGGTGGGTTTATTTAGGATGGGACTAAGGATTCGGTTCTTGCTGCTGGAAAACAAAAAAATTATGAACCCTTTGAAGAGTGAAGAGGACGATGTTGTTGAACAAAAGATCTTTGCTCAAAAGAGCTCAAAAGTTAGTGAGCAGTGAACAACTCTTGGATGGACCTTGAACAGCCATGGAGGAAAGAAAACCACGCAACACTTCTCGTGTTTTTTTGCGTTGCCCTTGTTCGCGGTCGCCGTTTGCGTGGTTTGCGTGGTTGTGTTCGTGAGTTAGTTCTCTGCTGGTTGTTGTGTGGTTTTTGCTGTTGCTTTTGTGGTCCATATTCGCTGTTGTGATGTGTTTGCTTGGTGACTTGTGCAAAATGCGTACGATGTTCGATGATTTACAATTTAATATTTTGTAATGAAGCTATCATTCGTAACTCTCTGGATCAATATTATTATTTGATCACAAATAAGTCTTTTAACTAAATTTAATATTTTAGGAAGAGGAATCCTTTTATGACGGATGGATTAGATTTCTATACTCCCTTTATTTTGGAAAATAAATCTAAGTAACCAAAAGGGGTAAATTATTAGATATTTCTTATTGTCAAGGGATACACTGTGAAAATATTTCAATTCTTCCCACTTTGCAGAACATCCTTCGTGCTCACATTCCATTTTAAATGTTTCAAATTCAAGAAGATAACTATTTATTATTATCACAAACATAAAAATCAAGAAGCATGTGATTTGTAGTGTTTGGTCACAGTCACAAAACTTGTGATGGAACATGACGGAACGCATGTCACACTCACACAAAAATCAATGTGAATTGACTCACATGAATTATGTAACCCATTTTTATTGACAAATTGCCAAAATTTCAAATATTATTTTATGTTTGCCAAAAATAAAAATAAAAATTGCTGAAAAAATGCAATGTGACCAATCACATGAATCCATCACACAAACTCTGTGATCTCCGCTGGGTCACATAGTGCATGTGACCTGTGTGTGACTGAGCACTACTGATTTGTTCCAATGCAATAGTAATGTACAATGTGAAACAAAACACATTTCAGAATAACATAATTTTGAGCATTATTCAGTAACTAATTTATTGGACTAATGACCAATTCTTCAGTATTGAGATCATTTCCAATTTCCAATGAATAAAGAAATTTATAAAGTTTTTGAAATGCTGCCAAAAATATAATTCGCCAATATCAGCCACAGTGAATGATTGCCCTAGATTTAAGAAGAAAAATTCCTAAACCATCAACAAAACTCACTCAAAAAATGATTTACCATCATAATATCATATAATTATTTATTGGTCAATGTAAGTTAAGTCATAAGAGAAATATGCCTCTTATCTGATTTTTGTAAGGCTTTCAACAATGTTAAAAAAATGAAAAAGAATTTACGATATTGATCATCTGTTCTGTAAATAGCATGTGGTTTTAGATTGGCTAGGTGCATCATAAAACTATACCTGTTGAGTGACTTCTAATTTGTGTAAATCAATCAAAATTCTTCATATATAGGATGAAGAAGTAATTGAGCTTCCTCAGTTGCTCCAGATAATTTTTGAATACTCATGTGGTGATGTACCAAAATCATATCTGACTCTAGCTTGTGTTTATTTACTTTTTATAGATGCCTGCAATAATTTTTGTGGAACATCCTGTTGTGATATTATTCCCAATGTATACTACAAATTATACAGAGATTGAAAAATAAAAAAGCTTTGTTTCATCCCCAATCTTATCCTTAATACATGTTCAGCTGAAGAATGACACTTTCAAAAAGAAAATTCATCAAAATGGAACATGATTAAAAAAACAACAGAAATTATATTTTTGGCATCCCGATTTGCATTTAGAAAGATATTGAATATTAACATCTACCTAGTGTTTTGCTTCTTTTAATCTGTTTCTTTTGGCAGTGTCCAGTTCTGAATGCTGTTTATCAACAGTGCCAGAACTGGAAACTATTCAAAAAATCCAGATCACCATGTTCTGGTCCACTATGGGCTTAACTGATAGGCTAAATTGACTCATATTAAAATTTCAGCTCTAGTAAGCCCCACAAAGGTACCTCTAGGAACAATATTAGTATCACTGGTATCATCATGCTACTATTATTACCACTTTCTTCTTCCCTTGATAACTTTGTGTCATGGTCAAATCAGATTTGGGCCAGTCAGATCTGGATCCAGGTGAGAACAGACCAAAAATTGCATTAGAAAAAGGTTTTTTAAAAAGTGTCCCAAAATGGCCACATTTTGTTAAAAAGTGGACACATTATGGACGATTTTTGTCAAATGTAATTATTGTGCCACCAGTTCTGGATACTGTTCAGAGGCATCTTTAAGGGCAAAATGGCAACATTATGGCTCTAATTTTTTCTGGAAGAAATGGGTTAACAATTAACTTTAAGTATGCTACTTGTAATAATCTATTTTAGTCACATGTCTATAAAAATTGAATTCATTCACCATATTGTACAAAATAAGTAGTCAATATTTTGGTGTTGGTGCAATTTTGGCACAAGACCAAACATTGAATCAACTAAATTGATATTGATAAACCTTTGTTTGGTCATCCAGTCATGATAAAAGGCTGCAATTAATTTTGAAGGTAAATTTTTCAAATTCTGGTGAATAACATGAGTTTGAGGAGGGTATTTTTGTGTCTTTTGATATTAATATGTCAAAAAGTTTTGATTTGGGTAGTGGCAGCATGTTTTCATAGAATAATACCAAGGTACGATGGACATTCATTTGTTGTCTATGAAGTATTCTTCATTACTTGTAGGAATTGTTACTGTGTTGACTGAATATTAATCAGTAAAGGAGCAGTTTGAAGTTCTGTATTGCTGGTGAGTTGTTTGGAATAGTTTCATTGTTTGGTTGCCCATATGATATTTCAATTTGATGTGGTATCATCTTGACAAAATAGAGCTTAAAATTTTAACTGATGTGAGTCATTTCAATGCAACACATTTGATGAAGAATGATAATAATCAAGAATTTCATATTTCATACATTTGGGTGATTCAATTTCTTATAAACACATTGCTACAAAATCTTGATTTCTGGTACTTATCAATTTTTCTTCCTGTATGATTTTTATTGAGTATCTGCTTGCTTGCTAATGATTGCAATGACTGCCACTCTTTGACTAGAATAACAAAATATTCCCATATTAAGAACATATCAATGCTTCTACTAAATAATACTTATCTTGAATAGTATCATTTTCTGAGAGCTATAAGCTATCTACCCAATAATGTTTTGTGTAACTATGAATATTAATTAATTAATTTGCTTGTTTTTTAATCAAAACCCAGAGTACAGTCATGAAATGTATTGCATGATATAATTCCTTTGAAGTCAAACAAAATAGTGTGATCAGGTTCTTTTTTATGAGAACCTAAATGAATTAAAAGTATTAAATTGATAAGATATCATTAAAACACATAAAAAATAACTATGATCACATTATTGGTTGGCCCGATATGTCCTGTATATGACCTTAATAATGTCCGTGACAGGTTGTATATTTCTGTAGAAAATGCAGACTTGGAAATGATTGTTGGATGATTATTTTCTGTGAATTCATAGCAGCATATTTTTGTCTGTGTTTTATGGAACATAACCAATTCTGGCAGGAAATGTCATTTTGGAATGCCTTGACTGTGAAAAAAATGTCTAACTAAGCCCTTAAAAATATCTGATAAATCATTCATGTATATATTCTTAGTTTTATGTTTGATAAAAATATTTTTTTGTTTTCAAATAGTCCTCATATGAAACACCATGATCTATAACACTTCCTGTAGAATTTTCAAAAAGTCAATGAGCTATTGAGTCTATTTAAACATGTAAACTAGTGACTTCTTCTCTAAGATACTTTCAATGTCCCTCTTTTGATGAAAATGAAACTTGACCAGATTTGGATTATTTTCATTGCGTGACTTATTCTTATGTATTTTATAAAATATTTTGAAGGCTTAAAAAATAAGTTTCTTGGATTCAGTACAAACATCACTTTGAGCAATCACAGTTTTATTTTCAAAGTGAAAGGTTTTTTCAGTTCTAATTCATGAAAAGAAAATAGGGAAGATCATTTCTTTTCATTTCTGTTTTAATTTTAATGTTAGGCTAGTTTTTGGTGGATGGATTTTTTTACATTTCTTCCAAAGGCAAATGAGTAAATATTGTACTTACTAAGGTATTTTAGACATTACTTTGTCATCAACCATGATCTCTTTTCCTTTGAAATGATTTCTTACAGGCCTGATTGAGTCCAATGAGAGTTAAATGAAAAAATTAAATATTTTTTGAGGGAGCAGTTGATTGATGAATTGATAATGACTCATTTTCAAATGACTCCCAAGAGATTATTAATGTTAATCTTTTACAAAATCAATGAAAGTATCATTGCTGAAAAATGTCTGTATTGTTAACACTTGATCAATTTGTATTTTATTTATGATAAGCTTCAGACCTTGTGACATTCAATTGAACCATTTCTAATTAGGAAATCAGAATTTAATTTTCAACCTCCCAAACTATTGTTTTTTGAATGAAAATCCATTCTTCAGTTTTTTATAAGTCTCCTTGATAAACCATTGTGACAATACCTCTTACAAAAATTGTCAAATATTTTAGGCTGTTAAAACCAATCAACATTCAAATTCTGTCCTGAAAGCCAATAACACTCTATCTAAATACAAGTTCCGGTACTAGTGGAGCTCCTGTTTTGCGACCCAAAAACAATGAATCATATATTTTGAGTCAGTGCATCCTATATCTCCTTATAATGCTATGTTACATCAAATAATATTAAGGTTTTTGAACAAAAATTGGTTATTTTCTTATTCTTCTTAATTTCCAAGCAAACATGGACTTTTATGATTCTAGCCAAAAAATCAAGACAGATTTTCTGGTTCATGGAGTTTGTGACATATTTTTAAAAAACTTTTTGTAATAATATCACTTTTACTTACAAATCCACAAAATTCACTCTATGCATGACCAGAATGTTTAAAATTTGTGTTGTGGGTAATATTCACGGGGTGGTAAAAGAAATGACCATCAGTACATGAATAAATTCTTTGCAGTGACTAATCTTTTTCTGTATTGCAAGAGACATTTTTCACACTTTTTCCTATAGAACTTTAGTCAATGATAAAATCTGCAATCAAATGTGAATTATGTTCATTGTCCCAAGGGAATGAGCTCATTTATTTGATAACCTTTTGTTGTCCCTAAAAATGAGCTGATAGAAATATTAGCATAATGTTTTTGTGATTGCATTGAAATTTTTGTACCATAACCAACAGTATATCTTTGAAGACTATCAAAATTACTACTTCTTACCAAATGATTATGTTGTTGATAATAGGCTCACTGTGTACTGTTGCTTATATTTCTTGTCATTTTTCATTCATGCCATAGTTTTCACTTTTCACACTTCATTTGGCAGGTGTGGCTGAAAATCAAATGTGTCAATCAACATCATTATTTGTAATTGATTATAAAGATCCCCATGTGGTATATTTGAAAAGTTATGTTGAAACTATTTAGGTTTTTTATAAAGGAAATGATATTATTTATCAACTTAGAATGATGGTTTTCTTTCATAGTATAGTTTTCCTCTGCCCTGTAGCTCTTATGAACTCTCTGCAAGGTTACCTTGGAAATATACCTTTCACTGTCTTCCTTTGAAAATTCAGACCCAATAAATTATACTTAAAAATGAATTTACATAATTTTGAAATGTTATTTGAGCTGCCAAGTACTAAATATATTTACTTTTCCTTAACACTACTCATCATCAATGGTGTCCCAAGTTTTAATGAATAGCATGTATCATCTGTTATTCAATTAAAAGCTTTCAGTACTACAAATATCAAATGAATATTGATTTTTACTTTTCTCATTAGTGACAGCTCAAAAGACAGGATAATTGATCATGTGCTTTTGGTTAACAATAGTGGTGGAAATATATTTAGAGACTTCAAGATTTTGTTTGTAAAGAGTGCCAGAGTTCCAACCCTAAATGACACAAATTAATTAGTAAGTAAAGTTTGTATGTTAGTCCCTAATAAGAAAAGGTGACAGAAAGCCATCAATCAAATGATGGAACAAATCTATCAAAATTGCATGTCAGTATTAAGACTCGATGTAATATTATATTGCTTCAACCTAGCTAGTACCTCTTGTGTGAAAAATTCCTTTCAAGCTGAAATGAATACATAGAGACAATGTATGTAACCACACTGTTGGCTGGAGAGGGTTTTCCAGTCACTCCTTTCTGGTTGGGAATGAGCGCTTCACATGAGTTCCAAACCAGAAAGGTGTGTCTAAAACCTAGTCACAGTTGCATACAGTTGCATTTGTGTCTGCTCATGTGAGAAAAAGTAAATTCTAAAGGTAGCTCAAAAGAATTTACTGTTTTTTTCTCTTGTGTGCAGACACACTAATTAAACACCCAATTTTATTTTTTTGTAATACCATGATTCCAAAAATAAACAAGAGTTTAGTACAATACATCACATAATATAATTGCACACATGAAACAAAATTGGATTGTGAGTTGTGAGATTGTGTTTCTAATACTAAGTAGATGGTATCATATGCCAGTTAAATGAAATGTATAAGATTTTTAGGGTAGTGATAAATTACAAAGTTGATTACTAGTATGTGTATTATTTGATTCTTGACAATAATAAAAATATATCATTAGTATTTCCTAATTCCTAACCTCCATAAGACTGGACGTAATTGGAAAGGAACTGTACTAAATGTGTTAAACCTACCAGCAAAAATGAGTATCCATTTAAAAGATACATTATGTTTGATCATGTATATCTTAATCAGCTAAATAAAATAGTTAATTACATTGACTTTAGTGTAAACCAATTATGATTAGAATAATTGATAAATCCAATTAAATGGGGTTGATTCAATTATTAAATTCTTGAGTATACAGCCAGGAAAAGTGCACTACTACATGACATCATTGTTCTTAAAAAATAGCCATAAATACTAACTGATAATTAGGTGCACACAAAACTTCATGGCAATTACAGTTTACTAGAGTATAAATTTGATTTGAAATGAAACAGTATATAATTTCAGATCCCTCTGTATATTTTCTTGATATATAAAAATTTGTAATTCCAAATAATCCTTCAAATTTATTTCTTACAATGTGCAGGCAATATAAGGTATTACTTTTGTAGAAATAAAAGCACTCATCCAAAACCTTCATTTTGGATCTGACCATTGTGTGTATATTGTGTATTCCTCATAAACCACATACAAAAGATGGAACCCCAATAGTATTACATTGGTGAAAATTTTCAAGTTACATATTACATGAAAAATATGCATTGTTTTGATAGTCTCCTTGCTCAATACTTTTTAATTGCATATTCAACAACCCACCAATGATTATTTGGTCCAAACAGACATCAAACATGATGAATGTAAAAATCCTCAATGCTTATTGATAAAATTTGTAGGATTTTTCAAGATCCATTAAATATTGGTTCTATTCAAGAATCTATCAATTTTTTTATTATTACTAACTGTAATATCAATAGTAGTAACAAATAGTTGATGTAAAATGTACACTACAGCTCAAGTTCAAGAAATAGAATTAATATAGGAAATTTATGTTGCACTAATTTGTGTGACTGAAATACAACAATACAGCAAACAAAAAGCACAACGCACTCTATGTGATGCATACTTCTACCAGAAAACATTCAACAAATATTTTGATCCAAGATTCCCAAGTGTAATAGTACAAGTTTGGACTCTTCCAACCATTGGTGCTTAATGTGGAAATGGCAATAATTTTATTTATAAGAACATAGAGTTTATTGGATCTTGTACTGATTTGTCAGATTATCATGTGGAACATTAACACAGGTGATCATGTAGTGGAAAAAATAATATATTAAGAACTGATGACAAGAATTGAATGCTGGATTAAACAAATTGTCATCTTAATTAGCTTTTTTGTTCCCAATTCACTCCAGTGATGATATTGTCAGAAACAGGTAGTAATAGTATGATGATATCTGGTTTGATTGAGTGACACCCTTGTGACCTGTGGTTGTTGATGTTATTGCTATTGCTATCAAAAAAATGAGATGCAAAGTTGATGGAGCACGTGTTTAGTGTTTTAGATGATAGATAATATGAATGAGAACAAAATATTTCATTTTAAATGATATACATGATAAGAGAGTATTACAATGTTCAACTTAACATTTATCTTACATGACCTCATTTACCTTCCCCTAACATCTGACACTGCATTTGAAAATCAACTCATTTACATGTTTTGATGCTAGAGACAACTGACAAAATTCTGCTGTATTTTTTATTCGATTCATTATCATTTACAACAAATAAAAGAGAGTTCATAATAGAAGGAGATGAGCAATTGTGACTAAATCTCATTTGCAATGAGGTGTGGCAATAAAATATGAGATAGGTTTTAATGAATGGTAACACTAAAAACATACTTTCACTTCAAGGAAGTTGAATTCATGATGATGCTGTTAATTTGTGTTGCAGAAGCAAAAATTGAACCAAGTAAATCTATTTTCAAAGTTTTGAAGTATACAGTTTAAAAGATTTATGTCAGAAACATAAAGATACAAAAAGAAAATTAATAATAATGTGACCTACTAAAAAAATGGCGTTGAAATAAGAGTAATAAGTCTAGTCAGAATAAAAATATATACTCACCCCTTTCCAATGATGGTGCATATGGTATCTTTGTGCCTTCTTTGTGTTTTTTGAATCTCATACAAATAAAGATGGCTGCTACACCAAATTAACAAAGCACTAAACAAGAAAAGAAAACAACAGACAAATAGTGCTTGCATCACACTGAAAAATCAAAAAAGAGTTCTCTAGTGTAATTTGACATTTCCTCCTTTGTAATCTGGAATTCATCAGCATCCTTGCACTTTGTTAAGGATAAAAGTGCATCAAAAGTCATTGTCTAAAGAATTTGAACCCCAATGTTAAAACTGGAATCAGTGGGGGTGGGCAATAAGACACAAAAGTTCAGCATAGGTGCACATTTACCATTTTTCAAGGAATGTCAATTATTAGAGGCAAACTTTCATTTGATGCTGCTTACCACCAAATGAGCTATGATTGCCAATACATTTGGAGTTTGTAGCAGCAATAGTGAGCACAATAGCCCATCATGGTGATGGTCCAATGGAGGATTTCAGATATTGCAAAGTGTTTTGAAATCAACTAATACAACGGTGGAAAAGCATGAAGAGAGAAAAATGCAGAGAAGGGGGGGGTTGGCACAGAAAAACAGTAACTTGCGATGTCCATCAGATGTTGCTTCTTGGGGCTTCAATGCCATGGTGCCATTTTTGTCAGCCTTTGTTTAGTGACAAGTTTGGAGAGATGTGGATGGCCTTGAATGGTCAGTTTGGTGTGCAGTTCAATGATGAAGAGCAATCAGAAATGTTTGAACTTTCCAGTGGCAATGCACCTTTGACTGACCATAACTCAGCCTTTGTTTGGAGTTGAGTGATAATTGCATCAGTGCCAAGTTAAATATAGGTTTAAAATCTGTCACTTGAACAAGCCATAAATGCAAATTGCAAAACCATGCTAGATTTTTGTCTATTTTTCTTTGTAGTTATAGTGACCTGACACAAACAACGACTGAAAAATGGTGGGAAAAGTCGAACTTATCTGAAGGGTCAATTTTGCATTAGCTCAAGGAATTTTCAATGGCCTGAGGTCAATGTGCATGTCATGGTGTACATAAAAAATCAGAGCTACCACAATTAATTCAAGCCTGTCTGTCCAAAGGAAATAGCATTTTTGTTGCCAGATGTTCTTATCACTGCAGCAGTTGCAAGTGCCAAACTGTTGGTGCACACACTATCATCAACTCGCCAAACTTTTTAGTGGTTGCAATGAATTTTGCTTGCCATGCAAGCTTAATCACCAGGCTTTAAACATTTTCTGAATAAAACAAAAGAGTATTTGGTACAAGAAAGCATTCGACCAAACTCTGTCAAATGTAAAGAAGAAAAGAGTCATTTAAAATTAATTCATTCTGATTGTTTTAATTGATTGCTACAGAAGCTCATTACATTTCAAAAAAAACCTACTAAACAATGGTGTGTATTCTCAAGCTACAAATCTTCTGCCCTCTCCTAAACTTCACTATCAGTCCTTTCTCATGGAACACGCAAAGATGCAGCTATTCCTATTTGCCACCGATTGCTTTTATCTTTCTCACAGCTGCAAGTGTGTGTCCCCAACTGGATGAAATATTCTCGACCTGCACTTCCCGGTCAAATTGCACAGCTTTGGGAACAGGACTATTTTTCTTGTCTCCAACTCCAAGCTGTCCATTTTCATTCGCCCCCATGGCGTAAGTCACTCCCTCCTGATCACTGAAAAAGGAAGAAAATGCCAATGAACTCGCTCTAAGTTTTTTGACTGGAGAGGGGAAGAGAGTAAGTGCAGTTTCTCTTTTTGCACTTTTTGGCAGGCCTCGTCTATTAGTTGATTCAAAAGTTCCATCTCCAAGTGAACCAAAGGAGTTACTTCCACATGCTACGAGTGTTCCATTTTTAAGAAGAATAAACGATGAATTGATACCAGCACCAATCGAAACCACTTCGTCCTTTCCAATGTTTGTAAGAACTAGTGGAGTCCAGACTTGGGGGCCTTTAAACACACAGAGTTGCCCCCAGTGGTTCTGTCCCATTGCTTGAATTCCACTGGAAGTAAGAAGCAAGGAGTGATACGCTCCTGCAGAAATATCCTCTACTAATCCAAGGCCCTCCACTTTGGTTGGGCTAGAAACGGAGGTCGCAATGTGGCCCGTTTTGTCACCCCAATAATTCCCGAAACCCAGTTGTCCTGCCCAATTGGAATGACCATTGTGTTGATATGACAAAATAAAAAAATAGAATTTAGAATTCCAGCAACAGAAGTGTTGATTTACCTGCCCAATTGGAACCACAACCGAAGACAGTCCCATTTTCGTGAAGAAGCCAAGTGTGCTCACTACCAACAGCTACATTAACAATCCGACCACTGATCGGAACTTTGTGGGGAACCAATCGTTTCTCCATGCCACCAAGGCAAAGTTGGCCATAACCATTGTCTCCCGTTGTCCACGCTTGGCCGTCCACATCCACGAGTACAGTATGCCTATTTCCAGTGAATATTCTTTTGAAAGGAGGAGGACTAATTAATGAAATATTATCCACAACTTGGGAAAGGTCTTGAAACTCGTTGATGCCTGTAGTGACGCCTGATACTCCTAGCCAACCTTTGTACTTATCTAAATTTTCTATGTATCCTGCGGATCGTGCAGTGCCATTTGGAAGTAGCACGAAAGAATGGAGCCCTCCCGCTGCAGCGTCCACGATGATTTCATCCATCAGAGTAGGGAAAACGATATCTTCATTTGAATTTACCCCAAAGCTTTTCGGATTGCCCCATGCATAGAGGACGAGTGGTGATTCCTGCGTTCGATTTTCTCCCCATGATTTGAATGCATTTCCCAATGCCATGACGAGCAAAGAAACCCCTCCAACCACACTTGGCAAGTGCCATTTCCAATGAGGAGAGGTGCATTGAGCATTTCCATTTGAATCGCGAAGTGCAATCGACTTTCCTCCATAAATAGTCGACGTGGGCCTGACTGTTCCCCCTTGTCCCCCTATAAGGCTTCTGTGCTTCACCTCTGACATATGATTATCATGCCAATTGCGTAGAAGATGGGTAGACTGATTTTGTCACAAGAACGAATCAAAGTAATTATCCTGATCTGAACTATGGTATATGATACCTGTGAAGACTTCAGTGAATCCGTGCCGATGTTCCGGATAATACCATTGTATGAATCTGTGCCAAGAAGAAAAGTTGAAGACGGAAAATTAAAACAGTATGGTGATGGAATGCAACTTCTTCTTTTTCCTGCCTTTGTGGGTGTTTTTTGATTTTTTGGAAGAATTTTTGTTCATTTGCCATGGGGGATTGGTTTGCGAGATGCGAGGTACCTAGGGTAAGATATTCATTCTTGATCGTGGTTGTGGATGAGAACACGAAAGAGAACTGGAGGGAAGGAAGATTTTTCAAGAGGGCAATAGCTGCGATCCTTATTGAAATAATTTTTGGCCCACTACTATTTTGGAAGCTAATTGATGATATTACTTCAAAATTCACCAATCTTCTCTTCATCACCACTCTGACTGTCACTTAATTATTCTTCCATCTCCCTGCAAAACTTGGTCACTTTGCCCTGGTGCCCACGCCACCGAGGTAGCTCGTGAGAGTGAAGTCCATTTATTTGACATGTTGGGTGTTTGGTAGTCTCTCAACCGATGGATTTGATGGAATTCTTGCAATGGTGACACTGTGACACTGTAGTTTTTGCCGCCATTGCCGTCGCCATATTTGTCGCTGTTCCCATTGCTGTCTTGGCCTAGTGTGTCCGATTTATCACAAGCAAAAATCATTACACGTTACACCTTACACCCCACTTGAGACTTGAGAGAATGAGCAAGTGGAGTTGTCTTTAGCTTACTCAAAAACCACTGGCATTAAGCCCGTGGTTCAAGAGGGTTACAATTACTACATACTTATCTAAGTAACACAAAATCAGAGCAAACCGGGTATTGTAGTATTGTACTTACTTAGATACATCCGACAATACTTCTTGTACTTACCTCTAGAGAGAGGAGTAGGAGTATAGTACTTACTTACTATGCATGAGCAAGCTATGAGTAATTTCTACCAACCAATCTAGCCGCTTGCGCGGCTAAAGCAGTAGATAGGTAATTTCAAGTTATTTATTGTACAATACAGTGCTTCTTTAGAACAATGAGATTTTTTTGTGCTGATTTTCCAACATTTTTTACTATGATAAAAGAAACTTCAATTAAAGGACACTGCTTTCGTCAGAAAAAATCAGATGAAGTGATTCATACATTGGAAGGGCTTATTCACTCACTCTTTCTTGCAGTAATTTTTCTGACTTTATAATTTTTAAGTAAAAAAGCATAAATTAGCAACAATTTTTCATTGCTGTTTTGTCAAAGTGAGTACGCTATATGATAGTGTACAAAGCCAGTTGACAGCACAGTCATGGCATGAAACATTTTTAGACTTCATCTCAACAGTGTCTGGTGCTTTTGAAAGAAAAATATATTTTTCACAGTGTTTGGTGTTTGGACCAAAAGATCCCTAGGTAGGGGACAGAGATGTCAACTAAACAGCTCTCACAGCCAAAAAATTTGCTGGTTTGCTAAGCTTATCATCACTTTTTGGCAATTAGTATTTTGACTAGTAGATAGAAGTTTAATTCATTTTCAGACCCTTTGGTGACACCATTTGTGCACATTCTTTTATTTTTGCCGTTTTCAGATACATAAGTGCTTCCTTGATCAGAATACTTCAGTTTAACTATACTTGCACCATGATTGATATCTCCATTGTCATGAGCAACACTGGCCATTATGACCCATTCCAACATTAATAGATCAGAAGCAGCAACTTTATTATGATTTTTTATAATATTTGTAATTTACACAAAGCAGCTGCCAACAGGACATGTAAATCCCCTGGGATAAAAATGAACACACAACATACACTACTATTGCCACCATCCCCTGAAACTGCCATCATTGTCCCATCTTCTGGGTTGTCTGCTGCCTTATTCTCCTTCTTCAAGGACAGTACTCCAAATGGCACCAACCCTACTGATGCAACCAGCTGGCAATCCAACCACACCACTTCATCAATAGGTATCTGCTGAGATGGAGTGAACAAATCAATGATGTCAGTCCCATCCACATTGAAACCTGGTACTCATGGCCTCTTTGACATGTTGTTCTAAGACATGATCTGCTTAAGGTTGGTCTGATAAATTGTGATCTGTCATGTGTCCTTCTCCATGATAATCTACACAAGCATTAGGGATAGCACCAACATCATGGCTAGGGCTATTGGGGATGGAGAAAGGGCTGGGGCTGGAGTGACTAGAAGTGGAGCTAAGACTGCAATATGAGTTTGAGTGGGTTAGACAAGGTGAAATAAAATGATTGCACATTGAAAGTGATAGAATGTATTTGTTGCAAGGTGGATGGGTTGAAGGATGCAGTGAATAAGTATGGTGGATAATGTGATGATCCTGAACCTGATGCAGTTGTCTCCATGGAGCAACAGATGGGACATGCTATGGGACATGTAACTGTGGCTTTACTTGTGGCACATAGAGAACATTCACTTGTGAACCACCAACTAACCTTGAAATATAACTAGAGCTAGAAGCTAGAAGCTAGAAGCTAGAAGCTAGAAGCTAGAAGCTAGAAGCTAGAACTAGTAATAGACAAAGTAAAAGTTCATTTTGATTCATTCTTCCCCATTTTAAAATGGGATGCTCTTCAACAACCATAATAATGATAGTAAATATTAGTTCATTGCTGTATACTAGATTGCACATATTCAATTGTCATTGGAGGCTGTGTCAATGAAAGTATTGTACTTCTTTTTGTGTGTTGTCCTGAGGGCTGCGTGTTTGCACCTACTGGAATACAAGGTGGTGGGATATTTGGCACAATGATGTCAGCTGGGCTTGAGTTTGGCTAATCAAAGGGATCAGTGATGTCATCCTCAATATCATCTGGAGATTGGAGCTTGCTGAGTTTAAAGTCTCTGGGTTGCAGGGCTTTTTAAGTAGTTGTCATTGCTGCTGATAGTCAATCAATTGCAGCCAATGCTGGTAATGAAAACTTAAAAAAGGCCTGTAATCAAAGGCAGTGGACATCAATTATTGATCTCCTCAGGGAGTATGATGGTTTCAAGTGAGGGATATTGAGTCCAGTTGATGGTATGACTTGACATTCAATTGTTGGCAGGGAGTAAATGGAGCAATATAACTGTTGCTAATGCCATGGTAGGGGGAGGGGGGACTGCTGCTGATATAATTGAAAAACTGAAAATCCCGCTAATTACTAGTAGTCCTACTGATAATTTGGTTTGGTGAAAAAATTGAAATGATCCAAAATATTGCTCAGGCAGTAGATTCAAAATTTTCAACATAGACTAATAATTCTATGTTGATGCTTTACAATTCTATCCCTTGTTTGGACCATCCAAATTGTTTATAAAAAATCAAGAAATAAATGTAAGTATTGAACATTATTCAACTAGCCTTAAAAAATTACTTAAGAATATGTTTGAATATCATTTTAATGAAAACATTTTTTAAATATAAATACAAGATTTTGGCATAGTGGTGTAATATTTTAAACCATTTCACATGATTTCTTTGGTTAGCAAACTAAACTCAATAAATAAGAGTTACTTCTTGTCATCTAAAAATAAATTATTTGAAAAACTTTGCCTGGTATTTTGACCAAGACATTATTTTATTTCTTTAGATACACAGCAGTAAGAAATTTGCCCATCAATCCAGCCATTCTATCTGTATATCTAACTATGTGCATAATACTGTAAAATTACTGTAAATATTCTGTCTTAGTTTTACTCTTTGCATCCAAATATCTGGGTTTGGTAGGTCTGATTATTAAGCCTCTTACAATATGTAGGTAGAAGTAGGTAGAGCAAGTAAATATTACCAAAATACAATATGATGTGTGAGTGGGTAGGTAGTATGTAGGGGGGTAAGTGAAACATTGAATTAAAAGATACATGATTTTTACACCATTGTGACATATAAAATGTGTGTAATTACATTCATCCCAGGGGTGAAAATTAATCTACACAAATAAATAAATAAAATCCTGGTATAAAAAAATCATCCCAGGCAACTTTACTTTTGGTCAGTTTTTGCTATTATTATATCCACTTGCAAAGCTAGCAGTTGTTCCTTGTTGTTTGCTTTCTTGAATGTTACCTAGGATACTTTTGCAGTGACTTTCCAACATTTTGTAATTTTTTATTTGATTGTTGTAATATTATAAAAAACAAAATTTCAATTAAGTGGACTGTCTTCCACAAAAAGTCAAATGAAGTAATGCAACAATTAAAAAGTGCAATCAACTAACTCTTTATTGCATTAGTTTTTTACATAGTAATAACATTTTTGTATGTAAAAATCAGACATATACTAAACGTGTTCATTGTTGTATTATGTACTTTGTCCCAACTGCAACTGTAGGGCCATAGCATAATAAATTAGAACTAATCTAAAAAGAATAAGGTATATATCAGCAGAAAAGTTCTTCTTATGGGACTTGACACTGTTTGGATACACAAAATACATTATAAAAATGCCAAAAATAACCGTAATTAGATATTCAATGTACCAATAATATCATTTGAGGATATATTTGAATTTCACCACAATGCAAAAAAATGGTTTTCTGAATCTAAAGATCATTTTTGGCACAATGATCTATTTTTTTACTCATTCACTTTGTACCCCTGGATAACAGAGGCCATTTTGATTTAATTGAAGGAGAGCTATTTTCTGTCATATAAAAATAATTTAAATTTGAAAAACAATGCCCAATAGTTCTTCAAATATTTTTATTCATCACATTGATAGTTGTTGAGCATCCCAAAATCATCACAAAGGCACTGAATAAACATTGTAAATCCTTTTGTCTGCACAAGTCACTGAAAGAGTTTCAACAATAAAACCATTTGAAGAAATAGGCACAAATTCCAAGTTTGAAGAAACTATGCTTACCAAAATGACAGACAAAACAAGAAAATATTAACACATATTGTCAGTGATACAACACAGAGAGTTTCACAGGCCCATCCAAAATTTGATAGAGTAGTATCTTCAAAAGATTATATGGCTGGTGACTGTTATTTATCAATTTTTCACACAAATGTAAAACTAAATCATAAAAATATTGTCTGTGTGATTGCACATAGCAACCAATCAATGACCATTCAAAATGTTATACCAGATTCTACACAACAGTCCATAGAATTATAGTATCTTGGTATATTGAGTGAAATCTGTGGCAGAAAACAGATCTACTAGTAGTATGAGTGGTCACCTAGTAAAACCTTTTGACATTCAAAGATCTGATACTCTAATATCATGAACTCTATTCTTGGAGGTGGTTGAAGATACTCAAACTGAAATGACATGCCTAAATACACTAGCATACCTCCTAATACAACAATAGACCTTGGATATGTTTATGTGAGGTTATATGGGTGTTCAATAAATAATACATGTAAAATAATTATACTACAGTCTACATTACTTTTCAAAACTGCAAGCAGCAAACAAAAATTGTTTGCTTTTTAGATTCTTTTTCAAGAAAAGACATGATTTGCATTTATTGGCATTTGCAAATCTCTGTAGTAGTACCCCTAATTCTTCTTAGAATTGCAAATCAGATTTACACGAATCATTTATATTCATGGAGAAATTACTTTAACCAAAAACAAGTTTTTTGCAAAGATATGATTTATGTTTATGATTTGTCAAAAAAATAATTCTGGGAATGCTCCAGCAGCTGGTTACTATGCCTTGCATTTCACTGAGCAAGTCAAAGTTGAATTTTGAGCATTCCTCCAAAAATAAAAAACACAAATGAGATTTGAAATGACATTGCCATCAACATCACTAGGAGATGGGATTTCCCAAAAATACCACAAAGCAACTTGATTATTGCATTCAATGTTCCCTACAATTTATATTTGGTGTCACAGAAAATACCATCATGTAGACAACCACATCCATCAGTGGATAGAGGATGTACTTGCCTTCAAAACTTTTGTAGAAATAGAATCACCTCCATTTAGGCACATGGCAATCTTCATCCATATCACCATCAATGATGACAATGGTACTGCCTTTGTTGTATCTGTCAAAAAATCAGTAGTTTGTACAGTAGTAATTGTTGTGTCACCAAAGTTCCATTGCACAGGTATATCAAATTCAATATTGGGGTTGTTTGTTGGAATTTTAAAAAATCCCATTGTTGGGAGAGATCAAGTGGTTTGGTTGGTTCACTTCAAAGTTCCAAATCCAAATTTATCTCTAGAGTAGAAGCTAGTTAGAAGTATGGCAAGTACATACTTACTTATGTAGGTACATAGGTTGGCAAAAAATGTTGTGAAGGAATGTGAATGTAGTTAGTGCACATTACATGTAGATGTGTAAAATTCTTACACTACACAATTCTTTGAAATAATTCCTTAAAATTACTTCCTTCTGGGGAGATTAATTATTGTAACACAATGCAATACTAAGAAACAACTGGTATTGAAATATTATTTCTCCTGGGGGCTGATGGTTAGGCTTCTACAACTAGGGGGCAAAAATATTTTTTTAGTGGGCTGTTGCCCACCTAAAATTACGTAGGCTCAGTGGGCAATACTTTAAAAATTAAAATTATATTGTATGTATGTAGAAATTGTACCAGGGGGTATTATTCTTAATGAGATTATTTGGTGGGCAGTGCCCACTGCCCCCTAGTTGTAGAAGCCTACTGATGGTGTCAACATTTTGGTCAGATAGACCTACCTGGTCTGACCAATAGTAATACTTCTTAGCAAGGTTCAGGCAAGGTTCGGAGTTGGGATTTTTGGGATCTTCCGTTTTCCAGACAAAAATATTGTGTCCAATTGATCCCTGCCGGCCTGATCCATCAAACCATGGACCTGCCACCAACCATGGACTATGATGGGCACCTTTAGAAATGCCACAAGAAAATCACCACTCACACCATACATCCGCATCATCATCCAACGCAGCTCCACCACTCTCAGCACGTCCCAAAATCTCCACAGCATTCCAAACGTACTGAGATCATCCAAAACATCCAATGTCAAAGCCACAGCCGCCAATTTTACAGCCAATTTTAGTACAAAAGAGGGATATCAATCCATTGGCTCATTTCACTCGGACAATGTGGAAGAATTGATGCGACTGTCCAAGGAGGAATACAGGCCTCCTGCATTGCCATTTGATATTGATGTTGGGTCTTCTCGTGAAGAATTGATGGAATTAAATTTTGAGCGGAAACAATCAGCCACAAATCCCAGTGATAGCAGTGATAGCCGGCCAATTGGGCAATTGTCACCGTTTCAAAATGCACATTTGTACACCGATTCCTACCCATCGTTTCCAAAAATCAACCCATCGTTATCCACAGCGTCGTCATCACCATCTCCATCCCCATCGTCGTCACCACCACCCCCACCATCGTCGTCATGGACGTTTCTCAACCACGGAGCATTCGGTCGAGCCCTCCTCACCGGAATCCACCGCGCCAACTCCTGGAGAACGGTCATGGAAGCGCAACCACTCCAATTTTATGATCGGTATTTGTTAGACCATTTGTTGTATAGTGCCCGATGCATGGCTGAATTTGTGACTCGTGACTCATGTGTTGATTCTGGCAGTTTGATCGCAGATTCCAATAATTCCAATGTTGCAAACAATCAAAGATTGAGAGAGGGTATGGCATTGTTTCCCAACGTGACCAGTGGGATGAATGCCGTAATTGGAGGCCATGCACGGTGCCATCCTGGAAAAAAAGTGTTTTAACATTGCTTATGGGAGTACAAAGAAAATGTGCCAATCCTATCATGGGAAGGAGAAATCCATTCAAATTCCATTGGATGAGGAGTTTTTACCATTGTTGCAGCAATCCACAGTGTCAAATGTTTCAAATGTTTCAGATGTTACAAACAATGGTTCAATTTGCAATCCATCCATAAGAAAATGGGCCGATTGGAACCCCGCCTCCACAGACATTTTTCTTTCGGCATTGGATGCAACAATACGAAAACTTGCAGATTCCAAAGCATCCCTCGTGGATTCACTGCTGATTTTAGATCACATCACATCCAACACCGCAATGCATCTACCCATACAATCCATCGCCAAACATGCCAAGGAAGAATATGGAATGATCGTGGTGGTCGATGGAGCTCATGGTTTACTTGGTCTAGATCTGGACATGCCCTCCCTCCTTTCCTGTGGCTACGATGACAACGATGACAAAACCGACATTTCCAACAACCAAGAAAGCAAAAACAATACAAACAAAGGCAACAACCGCAACATCAGCAACAACGGCAACATCGACATCTATCTCACCAATGCACACAAATGGTTCTCCTCCCCCAGAGGCGCCGCCCTCCTCTTCTGCACCCACCCTCACATTCGTGACACACTCTTGCGTCGTCCCGCAGTGGTATCGCATGGGGTGGACGATGGGTTTTTTTCGCGTTTTTTATGGGATGGCACAAGGGATTATTGCAATGCTTTGGCTTTGCCTGTGGTGGCGAGCTATTGGAATCGTGCCAATCGTGCAAATGCAGGCGGGGTGGGTGGGGTAGGTGGGGTAGGTGGGGTAGGCGGGACAGATGGGGTAGGTGGGGTGAGGAACGAGATGCAATGGAATTTATTGGAGGGGGTGCGAATCCTATTGTCGCATTGGCATCCGGGAGTATGTGGCGATGGGGGCGAGAGAGCAAATTTGGAGTGTGTCGAACAATATTCGGGGGAGGCGGGCGTGACGTTGGTCCCGATGGGTGTGCACGCTCCAATGATGGCTTTGGTGCGATTGCCATTGAGTATATCGGGCACATCCGGCGTATCCGGCGTATCGAGTATGTCGGGTGACTCCGTGGAAGAAAAGAAGACGTCTACAGATGGCAAGAACGTTCAGGATTTTTTGTACCGTTGGAATGTGGAGGTTCCAGTGAAATGCATTCGAGGGGTGTTGTATGTTCGAGTGTCTTGTCATGTGTATAATACTGCAGAGGACTTTGAGAATTTGGCACGGGTGATGCTGAAATATGGAAAAGTTTGATTGGAGTAGTGTGTAGGCTATTGATTTTGTTCGACTTTTGCAGATAGGTCTTCCAGAATAACTTATTTCTACTCTCAATCTTGTATTTCTCGATTCAATAGATACATAAAATCAAAACAATCACATAGATTCTAAAAGCTTCCAAAAGCATAATTCTATACAACTAAAATAAGCTAAAAATGTGTGACAACATCTATCGATCCCCATTCTGAATAAGATCAACGAATCAAGGGCACCAGAAGACGCAACAAAATGTTGCAACGAATCCTCCTCCACATCCACTAGTTGGTAGTCCATAGTAAACGGTATCATCTGGGTAGAAAAAATTGTCGAAGAAATCATCATTGTAGGAGTACTGATCGTCAGGCGATGCTGTTGGTGGGGGCGATGCAGTGTCGACAGGAGCCGGTGTTGGGGAAATGGTTGGTTGGTTCGTCGGGCGAGAAGTTGGAGAAGATGTGGGAGATGTGGACACATCAGTCGCAAGAGGTGGAACCGGTTGTGTCTCGTCAAGAAGTGGTGGAATTGATTCTTGCACAGACTCACTTGCTGGGTCGGATGTAGTATTATTCGAGGGGGGTGTTGTCAAAACATCCAATGATGTGTCTTCCGGTGCAGATTCCTGCTTTGCGATCAACGCAGTTGCTTCGGCACCGTCGTCGCTGGAAGGCTGGCTGGCAATGACTGCTCCAAAGATTATCGCAAGGAGTGTAAGAACAGCAAGAAGAGTCAATCCATAATACATTCTCTTTTTTCTCTCAGCCCTGTTTTCATCGATTGCATCATTCAGAGCGGCAGACTCATTTGCGGTGCTTCCTCTTTGGGACTCGATGTCCACCGCGGAATTGGTGATTTCGGACCTCTTTTCTTCGTCAGAAATACTTGAGGAATCGATTTTTTCGTAGGGGTTCTGCATGACATCGGGCTCGTTGTATCCTTGTTCAGTGCTCATGGTTCAATAATATTATTGCCCCAGTCAACAATCCATCAATTTTCGGCCAACAAAGAAAGTGACTTGCCCTTTAGCAACTTTATTACTGATAAAGAAAATGTGAGTGCATCAAAAAATAGGAGTAGATATGGTACCATAACTATCAAATTCTTCAAAAAGAACAATTTGTGTTGTTGATTTTGATTGTGATTGTTGATAGAGTTTCGAGCTGTAGTACGTTTGGAATCATACTACAACACTTCTACCATGAAAATAGACCTTCCACGAAAGTTGTTGCACTTTTGCAATAACACAATTTGCTAGATAGTGATTTTTGTCACTTCTACCATGTCAATTCTTATTTCCTTGTCTGGCAAATATTTTCCATCGAGTATTTCAAAGACCATTTTCCAGAGGCATTTTACTCAGTCATAACGACTTACAGCCAATCTGAGGTCATTTTTACATTCTCTGATCGTCAATTATCCCAAGAGCATATATTCATGGTGCTGATACTAGCAGAAAATACCAACTTATGGCCATTTACACTAACAATGGTGTTGCTCAAAAATGTCTGCCGTATTTCAGAGTACCCTCCGTTTTCATGCTCTCTCTCTGCGACAACACATCCAACTTCAATAATAATTGGCTCAATTGAGAGAAAAGACATAGGAGAAAGGAATGTGGTTGGTACCATCATCTTAATTAATGCATGGGACCAACAAATCATGTTATTTGGGGATTTTCTGCCATCAACAATGTTGGTGGCAGTGTTCATTGTAGATTTTGGTTACAGTTTACTAAATTTAGTTAAAATAAACGTAGATACACTTATCAGATAATATATCTGACAATTGACAGTGGCTGCATTAATTTTGACACCATCAAAGGGGGCAGAATAAGCCCTCCACTGTTGTGGTCAAGACCTAACTTTTGATGATTTTTCTTGACCTCAACATCAGAGATGTTATGTTGTTTACATAATTGCCAGTGTTTAAGGATAGAAAAAATTGCAATTTTCAACTAAAAGCATTTGGGTAAGGAAAGTTGAATCTATTATCACCAGAAAAACTGACATTGGTAAAGTGTGCAGTCAATGACAGCTTTGTTGATAGCATTACTAAGTTTTTGTCCTCTGGCAGTGTTTATCAGTCAGCAGTGGGGTGGGCACACAACAACCCACCCAGAGGAAGCAGGTCTATATTATGTGGCTTAGGGAGGTTTGGCAACTTTTTGCATTCCACAATCTGCAATGCTGGCATGAGTATGGTGCATGATGAATGCTATTACCACCCCAGAAATCTAGCCTTGAACACCACAACAACCTTGATATGAGGAAATCCAACAAGCAGATCTTACCCTGCACTACTTCTATTATCTTGTATTAATTTTGTTTAATGTTAATGCTATCAATTTACAAGTTCTAGTGTAGATGATACAACAAATCAAGCAAAAAATGGAATCATTTACTATGTGTAGTCAAAAGGGCACATCTCCTTCATAAACTGACCAATTGGGACAAACAATAATGGGATTGAAAGCTGATGTAGAAACAGTTTTAATGGTGGTTTCATATCTAATGTGACTATGTATTGTAAATTGAAAATCAGTAATTGAAATAATCTATGCAGTATTTTGATTGCAAGACAATTAGATAAGTATCCATAAGAATAATGAAATCATACTGGATGGAAAACACTTGGAATATCCCTCCTGACAGGATATTGAATCTTGTGTAGAAACATGTGTAGAATTCAAGAATGTTGTAGAGACTTTTCAACTTATTTTTTCAGGTTTGTCTATTTTTCTTCATTTGGTCAAAAACTTGAATTTGAACGGTGCCAATTTATTGAACTGTATCATATTCTATAGAGGTTCAAATACGGCTCAATATCCTACCAGGTGGGACATCGACCTGAAAAACAGTGGTTTTCTTCATTGTGGGTATTCAAATAGATACAAAAAAGAACTGCAGCTACAAATTCACACAAGTTCTGTAGATAAGTTGTTACATGTACAAGCATTTCAGACCACTGTATTTGAAACCCATTGCTTTTTTATGTAAGATGCAAATTTTAATTTTAATGTCCTCCAATGATTTTTGTACAATTTTCATATGAAAATGACATTGAATTGAACAGAAAAGCAAAATACAGCTAAAATCTTAAAGAAAATAAAAAAAACATTTTTTGTAAAATAAATGATTTTTGCGTATGAATAATATGAAAGTGCTTAGGAAAAATAATTTGCTTTCTATATCAAATATGGTATGAATTCTATGTATAAAAACTAACTGATACTAATATTATCTCAAAGGTAGCATCTTTTCTACAGATCTGTACCAGAAGTACAGTTTTTTGCTGTGTGTTATTTTTTGAAAATGTGATTTGATAGTCAACTTGTAGTGTAAATAAATGTGAGCAAGACAGGCTCCTGTTTGAACTTTTACTGGATCATTTTAAGATATATCTACTACTGTAGCTCATTTTTTTAAATGGTTTCACAAGTTTTAGAAACCAAATAAAAAATTCACATTGCACACAATAAGAAATAGTTAGCACTTGAAATTTGAACAATTATTTAAAAAGAATAAGTAAGTATCATATTTTTCTATTTTCTGTGGCTTTTTAATATAATTGCTTTCAATGGCTTGTTTTTGAAGACCAGCATGATTATGTTAATAGCACTGGTATTTATTTCATTTTAATAGAGCTTCATTTTTTGTAAAAATGAGATTATCTATTCCAAATATTATGTGATAATTCTTGATTTTGAATGGATTTTTTATTTTGCTACAAAACATTACTAAGGTACAGTGTTGTGTGAATTACATTTTTTTGAACACACCCATGAACTTATGTTTTGGAAGTCATTATTCATCCTGAGATTTATAGCATAAGAAATTCTGAGAAAGTTCATTCAATGAACATTTAATTTTGTTGATTTCTTATTAAAAAATAATCATATCAGAATCTGAAGCTTTGAGGATCATCCCAACAACAAAACCAAATAAATAATATCTAGGGCTATTCAAGGACAGATCATTGCAAATTTGAGTCACTTGCATTCACTTCTAATTTATATTGTTGTGATATCCAGGTTTGTTCAAGTGTTTTCCTTTGTTACAACAAAACAAACCTACTTATTGTCTTTGTTAGATATAATGAGAATGTTGTACTCAAGTTTATCAAGATGAAATGCCACAAATTATTTGATGAAAGTATGTGATCAAAATTAAACAGTTATAGAAAATAAAGATACTGCCTTTTAACACCCATATGTTTATCTAATGGAGATAATGGTTAGAGAAAAAACAAAAATAAATGAAACTCTCCCTGTCTCTCTTCAAAAACAAATAAGCAAGAAAATCAAGGGACAGAGTGCATTTGAAAATATAACAATTATAAAAGATGAGTTAATTATATGAACTTCACCAGCAATTAGAGAATAATTTCATCAAAAAAAATCATTTCTTAATTCAAATAAAAATAATTCAAGTTACAGTCAATTCATGTTATAATTGAGGTGTAGAAAGGAACATAAAATTTGTTATGTATAAATAATAGCTTTGAGATATGGTTTTTCATTGGCTTCTGTCTCTTTGTTGCTATAGGTAAGAAATTAATTAAAAAAAAACTTATCAGTTTTCCTTAAAAATATTCAAAGTTCTCACAATACTAGTTCCATTGTGCACCACAAAAGTAAAACATCTCCTCAAATTCATTTTCAACTAGTACTATCATAAATGAAAGAAATCATATTTTGGAATAATATGACATGAAATTTGAGTCAAATTTTTGGATATATTTAGAATAAACTTTCTATCAAGCATAATAAGGTTTGTTAAAAATGAACTATATTATATTGGGTTAGATTTTTTGTACTTGCTTCTTTAAGCAGGTGAAGACATGAATATCAACATTGGTAGATAAATAGGCAAGTTTGCAAATATCAAAACTTACTTCCAAGTGGTGAATTTCATGAACATGACTTATACTAAGTTTATATCATTTCATCGTATTATAAGATGTTATGACTGTCCATAATTTTTAACAGTGGTTTTAAATCAAAATATATCTTTCAACTATTCAAAAATAATTAATTTTTACAAAAATTTATTGCTCCTTTGTTTTTTCCTCATATTTGGAACATTGTCTGATAATGCGAGAAATTTTTAAATTTTCCAGAAAACTTAAAAGAAAGTTGTCATGCTTTCACCTAAAATCATGAAACATTACAAAATTTAATCAATAATATTAAATCCCGGTATGCACAAGTCTTGATGGGATTTGTTTCAAATTTATTGTAAGTTTTAATGATTTTTTCACTTGAGTTTCACATTTTTATCTAATGAACAATAATTGATTTTATAATTTTTGGGTGTTGTTGTTGTGGGATTAGATTAAATAGTAAAAAAAATTGAATATCCATAGCAGACCTTTGGGTATGAATTATACAAACACAATCCCCCCTCTGTTTTTTTGACACTTTTCAACATCTATGTGATGAGTTATATAATAAATCAATTCAAAGAATTATAAGAAACTTACTTTTTCTGCACTTTTCACCCTTAAAATATTATTAATTTCAAACAGAGATGTGTAACAATATGTTAAAGCATCTTTACCAAATTCACTCACAGAAACTGTTTTTGTAGTCAAATATTCCCTAAATAAGAAGAAAACATTGTCATATTTTGAATTTCCTTTACTCATAACTGATAACAGACTTACAAGAAAAAATCACCAAAAGAACTATTCTGACTGAATTCATAGTACTTTTACTTTACTTTCATTTTGATTCAAATCAAAAATATGATGCTTTTTCTTTTATTTTTATTTACTGTTAGCAATAAATTCAAAACATGTATTTACTTTTCTTTTCTTTATTTTTCTTTTTAGTTCAAGAATTAATACAATTATTTAATTTTAACTTTATTGAGACAGATAATATGTATATTTATACTACTTTACAATCATTCTTAGTTTAAAATGACATACTTTCAATTTACTTTGGTTTTATTAATTAATTTTTTGAACCGAACACTGCAAATATCATCAACTAGCAACATTAAATTGTTCTGTGAGCCTCTTTTTGTTGATCAGAATAGGAATTGAGCTTTAGAAATAGAAAAAAATTGGTGCCACAATTTCAGATGCTGGATCTTGCTGGTCGTTATTTGAAAAGAAAATAAAGGAGAT